>SNSB01003710.1:390793-419361 GCA_012922965.1 Capreolus pygargus | reverse complement strand
CTGGGTGAGGGGTCCAGGCGTGGCTGGCTGCAGCCTCCGCTCGGAGCTCATGAGGCTGCGCTCTTGTGCTGGGCTCAGTCCTCCGGGGTTCAGGAGGCTCTTGTCAGCTCTTCTGATCGTGGCGCAGTTCAGTTGCTTTGACTGCAGAACTGACGGCCTGGCTTTCTCACCGACTGGCTGTCTCTTGCTGAGGGCTGGCTCTCAGCTCCTGGAGGTGGCCTGCAGTCCCCTGCCAGCAACACTGATTTTCCTCTCTAACTCCAGCTTAGTTCTGTCTGTTCTAAAATATCATATAAATGAGATTAAACAGTATGTACTTTTTGCGTCTAGCTTCTTTCCCAGCATAACCATTTAAAATTCAACACGTGAAAAAAAAAAATTCAACACATGGAATAGCGTGTGTCAGTGGTCTGTCCCTTTCTGTTGCTGAGTAGTGTTCCCGTGTACAGATCTACCATGGTCTAGCCATTTTCCTCATGTGCATCTGGGGCATGGAGTACTCATTCTTGTAAGGACTGTGGACGTACATTTCCTTTTTTTTTGGCCAGGTCATGTGGGGTCTTAGTTCACTGAAACCCATGTCCCCTGCGGTGGAAGCTCTTAACCACTGGACTGCCAGGGAAGTCTCACATTTTCATTTCTTTCGCATAAATACCAGGGAGTGGAATCACTTATAGGATGGGTGCAGGATTGACCTCGCAGACACTGCCAGCCTTCCAGGGCGGTTGTGTGTTTGACACTCTGCTCCAGCTTTTGGCATTGTCTGCCTCATCATGGCGGCTGCTGGCTGGCGGCGTCCTGTGATGGCTTTGGGGCGCCTTTCCCCGACGACTGATGATGCTGAGCCCTTGGTAACATGCTTGCCTTTCATATACCTGCCGCTGTGAAGTGTCTGTTCAGTTATTTTGCCCATTTAAAAACAATTTTTTAAAAAATTGTTGATTGTAGGAGTTCTCTAGGTATTTGGATTTGTGTCTTTTGCCATATGTTGGAAATATTTTTTCCAAATCTGGGGCTTAACTGTTTTTTGCTTGTGCCTTTAAAGACTCCGCTTGCCATGCAGGAGACCCCAGTTCGATTTCTGGTTTGGGAAGATCCCCTGCAGAAGGGAAAGGCTACCTACTCCTGTATTCCCTCCTGGAGAATTCTGTGGACTGTATAGTCAATGGGGTTGCAAAGAATTGGCAACCACTGCGTGACTTTCACTTTCACTTTTTAATAATCAGTAGTTTTAAATTTTGATGAAGTCCACATTATCAGGTTTTTTCCTTCATGGTTCCTGCTTTCTGTTTTCTTTGTTTGAAAACTATTAAAAACATGTGCTCTTTAGGAAAAACTTAGGATACAGAAAGATGTAAAGGTTTAAGTGAGTTGTCTATTTCTCTTTTCCCATTTTCTTTCTCTCAAGAGAATTCAAAGATTTTTAAAAAATTTTTTTTAGTTAAGAAAGAATATTATTCCACATGTGTGTTATTAGCACTTAACTACATAAACTTTTAGTCTTACCGTATTATGTTAATATGTTCACATTTTTCCCTTTGAAATAAAAATCTTGTTTAAACCACAGAATGCACACTCTGCATTGATGCTCATTTGGCCGTCCCTGTGACACCCTCTTATGCGTTCTCTTAGTCACACTGGCTGGTGCAGTGGTTTTTCCTTTTCACTTGCTCAACCAAGGACTTGTAACAGAAACATCTGCATCATTTGGGCTCACTCATCCTTGTTTTAGGAAAACGTGTGTTCTCCTATAATTTCATGTAGTACCCTTCCCTGTAGTTTCTCATGCTTAAAATTTTCATCCAGAGAGATGGGCCTGTGGTTCCATGTCACATTAAACAACCTCTTCATGCTCTCGACTCTGGCCTGGAGCCCTGCTTGGGGAGAGAGGCGCGTCACCCACCGGTGAGGGACCTGGCTGCCTTGTAAGATTCTTTCCGCAGGTGGTGTGGTTGGTTATCATAGAGTTAGAGGATCTCCACAAAACAGAACCACGCTCAGTCAGGTTCTGAGTGGGGCTCTGTGGATAAGTACCCAGAGCTCTGATTGCCTGCCCTTCTGATTCTACAAGGGCGTTTATGGTCGACTCACCCAGGAGGAAAATGCACGCTTCTGTTTTATCCAGTGGGTTATAGCTTCTGGATGGAGACACGTTCAAATTGGATGCTGTAATTGTGGAGACTTTAATTTTAAAGCATTTCACTTTATAGGTTTTTCTGATTTTTAAGCCAGCAAGATTCATTTATTCAGTTCCTCCTTGTGATTCGAGTTTAGCAGAGGAAATAAAAGGATTAGATAAAGTTAGATCAGAGGAGATGCTGTGGTTCTAGTAGAAAATGATGCAATCAGTCAAGTCTCCATTTGGGAACATTTCAGACTCTGGACCCATACCTGTCAGTTACCTCTGTCTTTTCCTAGCCCAGAGGTAAAGTTTCCTGATAGAGTACCTCCTCCCATGAGGAGACATGGTGGTTCTTTAGGGGTAAAGGGTAGGCCATGTAGAGCTGGATAAAATATGTTTATCATTATAATGTGGTATTATATTTAGGAAACGAATTCACTATTGTAATACAAAGCACGACAGGGCGTGACATTTGCATATTTAGCCATAGATGTCATGGTGTGAAAAAGATTGAGACCCTGCAGGAGACGTTTTTGAATTCTGCTTCAACATGAACCTTAACTTTATTATATAAACTGAGTGCCACACCTTCTCCCTGCTTATCCTCCCTTGCCCCCACCAAAACAAAACCAGCCATCCCTTGGAAATTCTCGAAGTACTGTTTACTTTTCAAGTAAGCTGTATTCTCCCTTTGACTCCACACTGTGTAATTTTCATTCTGAAATTTTAGAACCAAAAGGTATGTACATTTTTACTTCTAACATTACTATTGATTACTTTGCTCTTCTAATTTCAGTAAGTAATTAGGGTTAGGGTTAGTGTATTAGAAATTTTAAAATACCTTGAAAAGGGCTTTAGATTTTTGTTGTCTATCAGAAGAGGACAGAGGGTAAAAAGATTGAGAAATGATGCTTTCTGTGACTCCCTGAGAAAGCTAAAGTAGATTAGGTAGGTCTCAGAGTGGGGTTTTGTGTTTTTGTTTCCTGTGCCTTATATCATTTAATTAAAAAAAAATTCTATGGAGAAGGAAATGGCAACCCACTCCAGTGTTCTTGCCTGGAAAAGTCCATGGACAGAGGAGCCTGGCGGGCTGCAGTCCATGGGGTTACATGACTGAGCACGTGTGCACGAGGGTGGAGGGAGATGGGTTGGTAGCAATAAAGTGGTAGAACTAAAAAAATAAAAATTCTGGTTGTCCTCCTCGCCCTCCAGCCTTACTAATCTGCTTTCCAGCTCCATGGACGCTTCATGTAAGTGGAATATGTGACGTGAGGCCTCTTGTGTCTGGCTTCCTTCAGTTAGCACAGGTTAGCTGTGTTGTAACATGTATCACTGTTTTGTTCCTTTTTATTGCCAAATAATATTCTACTGTTTGGCTGTACCATACTTTGTTTATCCATTCATTAGTGGAAGAACATTTGGGTTGTTTTCACATTTTTACTGTTACTATTAATGGCGAAATTTTTTGTTTACAAGTTCTCCATTGTCCAGAGTTTTTTTTTTTTGGACTGTTCAGGTGTAAGCTTTTACATAAACATGTTTTAGTTTTCTTGGGTGTACACCCAGGAGTGGAAGTGATGGGTCATTCATGTGGTCACATGTTTTAGTTTTATCGCTCTGTCAGTCTCTGCTGCCCAGCGCAGCGGGCTGACTCTGTGCATAGATGTATCCGCTCTTCTATGTCTGGCCTCCCCGTTCAGGACACCGCGGAGCGCCGTGCAGGCTCCCTGAGCGGTCAGCAGGCCCTCGTCAGGCACCTGTTCTGCATGTAGTGTCAGGAGTGTGTGTGTCAACCCCAGCCCCCAGTTCACCTTCCCCGCGCCCCCCTTTGGCAGCGTCTGGCGTCCGTACATTTGTTTTCTCCCTCTCTGTATCTGTTTCTGTTTTGCAAATGAGTCATTAAATTTTTTAGGTTTTGACACCTGTAGCATTTTGCCCACAAAACACTGTAATTCTGAATTCCAGGATACTGAATGTCTTAGTCTGTTTAGGCTGTTAACAGCAATACAGCGAACTGTCTGGCTTATAAGCAACAGGGATTTGTTTCTCATAATTCTGAGGACTGGCAAGTCCAAGGTCCTGGTGACTGGAGGTTAAGCACCTGCTTTCGTCTCAGAGGAGGAGTCTCCTGGACTCCTGGCGAGGGGTGAGGGGGTCCTGTAGGGTCTCTTCTGTGAGAGAGTAGTCCTGCTCGTGAGGGCTCCACTCCACCCTCGGGACCTCCTGAAGGCTGCCTGTCGACGCCAGCATGGTAGGGCCTGGGTTTCAACATGGGAATTTGGGGGAGCACGGACATTCAGATCATGGGACTGAACTTCCTGAATACAACTTGGGTTGTTTCTTCAGACCTATTAGGGGCTCCCCGCCTTTCTCCTCACTCCCCTGCATCAGGACCTCCCTGCCTCCTGTCCTCAGGGCTTGTGTAGAGAGATGGGCCATGAGTCTAGCCGGCTGCCGGTTTCTCACTGGGTCAGCTCTTGGAAAGACATCTTAAATATGGTTTTCTGCTATCAATCTTTGCAAGGCAAAGAATTCTATGTTTTCCCCTCTTATTTTTTTTTTTAATAGATAATGGTCAGATTTAGTAAAGTAATTCAGAAAGGACAAGTTCTTAATAATTATTAACCTTACTTTTAATATAATAGTAAATTTACAAATTTAGTTTTTAATAATGGCTATTGTTTAACCAACTCAATGGACCTGAATTTGAGCAAACTCCAGGCGACTGGAGAGCAGAGGTGCCTGGCGTGCTGCAGTCCACAGGTGCTGCAAAGAGTCAGACGCGAGGACTCTCTAGGCAGACTGCCACTGAGGTACCACTGTTGTGATCATATATTCAGCTCTGCCTGCTCTCCTTTTTCCCTCATCTGCATAGTACTGATACATGGAGGCTCAGAAGTTGAGGGGTTTACTGTGCCCTTCGCGCCATCAGCCTCTCCCGGATATTGTCCTCAGCTTCCTTCACACTCCGCTCCAGATAGGATTTTTTCTGTTCCAATTTTTTAATTTTTTTCTTCTGCTATCTTCTGTTTCTCTAACAGCTGATTATGAATTGCCTCCTTGGACTGAAGAATAAACATTCTTCCTACACCTTCATACATGTTAGTCTCATCTACCAAAGTCATAATCTCTGTATCTGTAAGATGTGCATGCTTTTTCGTTCTGTTCAGCTGTTCAGTCTGTACGTCTGCAAGTTTCACCTTCTGCTGAGTGTCAATAACTTTGGCTTGAAGCTCTGTGAAGGCCTTCTTCAACTCCAGATCCACGGGGGCCACCATCTTGCTTCTCTGCTCTCCCCTCTTATTTTTATTTCTCTGTGCTATCTTCTGCTGTGTTTATAGGAAGTTCATTTTGTGCTTGAGAACTTGTCAGAACACTCACCTTTCCTTTTTGGCTGTGATTCGCTCTTCATACAGACCTGTTGCTCCCCCCACCCTGTTTCTTTTTTTAAAAGTTGAGATATAAGTTCATAATAACATAAAATTAACCATTTTAAAGGGTATAATTCAGCAATTTTTAAAAAAAGTATATTCTCTATATACTTGGGCAAATACCACCACCGCTAATCTAATTCTACACATTCTTTTTGGAGTGCTTGGGTTTCTTTGTTTTATTTTTTAACTTTCTTTACCTTGAGCTCTTTAACTCCTTCCTAGCGGAATTTCATGTTATAAAACCTCGGGAGGTAAGGTGACCAAGGTGATAGGTACTCTTTCCATCTCTGGACTTTGTTTTTATTAATTTTTGAGAGGGGGGGAGTTTGTGGTGAAAGTTGTCAGGCTATTGAAAATTGTATTGCCTGTTAATTGGTAGGATATTTGACTGTGTGTGTATAATCTCATTGTCTGTGATCCAAAGGAGGAGAGAGTGAATACATGATCAGGTGGTAGAGAGGGAACAAGATTGTCACATGAAAAATGATAATCTGGTATGACAGAACCTCCAATCTGTGTGATCTGGAGTGATCTTTGAAGAGTGGCTTTAGACTTTTTGGTCTTATGAAATATGCAATGTGTTCACTGTTTCTGTTCTTGTCTCAGTGTTAGGTTGACCTGTTTTTACTGTGGCAGAAGTGTCAGGCCCTTTCTGTGTGAGGTCTTAAGAAGTTCCATTGCCTGCGGCTCCAGACAGTGCGGTCAGGGGTCACTGTTCCTGAGTGGTGAGCCACGGGAGCACAGCGGTGTGGGGCTGGAAAAGGCGCGCCTGAGCAGAGTGGACGGGCGTGGATCGGTTCCTGTCTGGGTCGTGTGAGCTTCAGGCCCGTCAACGGTCTGTCTCCTCCGTGGGGAATAGGAATTACACTGTCAGTCGGCTAAACTACCTACTGGCTGTTTATTGTTTTTGTTCTTTTAAAACAACACATATGAAAATGCTCAAAAATGAAATTGCTCGGTTCTTAATACACATATTGCATATTAACTTTGGTTTTATTTTTGTCAAAGCTATACATGTACTTTTTTGTATGCTTTGCATATTGATTTTAAAAAATAACCTTTTTACTTAGAATAGTTCTTAGTTCACATAAAAGTAGCAAAGATGGCATAGAGCATTCCTGAGGATGAAAAGTCCCTAGTGGGACCTGTGCACTGCGTTCCCGATGTTGACCTCCTGTATCACTGTCCTGCCTTTGTGACAACTCAGGAATCAGTGGTACGTCATTGCTAACCAAACTCCACATTTTATTTGGGTTTTACTAGTTTTCTTCTTTTTCTGTCCCAAGACCCCATCCAGGGCATCATATCACCTTGGATTTAGCTGTCATTTTTGCTGGTTTTTGACAGTTTTGAGTGGTGAGTGCATGCGTGCTAAGTTGCTTCAGTTGTGTCTGACTCTCTGCAACACTGTGGACTGTAGCTTTCCAGCCTCCTCTGTCCATGGGATTCTCCAGGCAAGTATCCTGGGGTGGGCTGCCCTGCTCTCCTCCAGGGGATCTTCCTGACCCCAGGATTGAACCTGCGTCTCCTCCGTCTCCTGTGTTGGCAGGTGGGTTCTTTACCACTAGCACCACTCAGGAAGCCCTCTGAGCAGTACTGGTCGGTGTTTTATAGAATACCCCTCCATTTGTATTTGTTCGGTATATTTCTCGTGGTTAGATTGGGTTTATGGGTTTTGGGAGGAAGACTGCTGGGCCCAGGAGTGGTTTCTAAACCATTATGTCAAACAAAGTAAGGTTCCTTGGACTAATGGCTGATTCTAAGGCTAGGGTAGGGAGAGTACAAGATGTGCCTGGCAGATCTTGTGGTGCCAGAAAGTGCTCGAAAACAGAAGGATGGGCATGTCACGGGGCACAGAAGCAACGGAGCAGCTCCCATGGCCAGAGCTGGAACGGTTTGAGCGACACAGTACATAGTGTGGTATCTTTAATGGTTAGTGTTCTTTGGGGACAGCCTGTATACAGTGGGCTTTCCTACTGGCATGGTGGTAAAGAATCTGCCTGCAGCGCAGGAAACTGGGTTGGAGAGATGCCCTGAGGAAGGAAATGGCAGCCCACTCCAGCGTTCTTACCTGGAGAATCACACGGACAGAGGAGGCTGCAGTCATGGGGTCAGAGAGAGTCAGATGTGCCTCCACAACTAAACAAGAAAGGTATAGAACAGACGCCCCCAGTCGATACTGGTATGAAAGACAAACGAGTGAGGAAGGAGGCCCTCTCCCAGACGGGAGAGTTTCACAAAACTTACGCGGTCTCTGGAAGAGTTCTTGATGCTTCTCCCCAGCGCTGAGCGTGGGCTTCCCTGAGTGGCTTGCTGGTGTGTGGGGAGGTGGCCTGCGGTGGGGGGGACCACGCATACGACCTCAGCAAGATGACCGAGTTCACCGCGGCTCAGGCGGGGCCCGACTCCTGCTGACGTGAGGACGGTCGCACCGTCCCTTTTCAGACAGCCTGATGGCTTCGTCATGTTGGGTTTTTGTCACTTGCTCTTCCTTTCCCTCTCCCCAGAGGTAACTGTTTTCACTTGTTTTGAGTGAAATGATGGTTTTTCTATAATGACCACCATTTCTAAATAACATGCTTATATTGCTGTCTGATGGTTTTTCAGTTTTGACTTCCCGCTCTAGATGTTTGGAACTTGCCTGTTTTCTTGCCCCTCCTAACTACACAGGTGCGTCCTTTGCATTGGCACAACCTCCGCATAGAATTACGCTTTAACTTGCTTGGGTCAGTCCTGACCGTTTGTGTCTTTATCACTGCGGAAGCGCCGTAGCTGAGCCGTGCGGTAAACCGCTCGCTCTTCCCTCTCCAGTCTCTTGCTTTCTCCGGAGTGGATACTTGTTTTTATCTCCTCACTCTTGATGTTGGTGCTGGCACCCAGAGTCCTGTGTGGAGCCTGCGCGGGGTGCAGGGCTGCCTTCCTGCTGCGGGAGCCCCCCCCCCCCGTGCAGAGCCCGCGGGTCCTCCTCTGCGCCGTGCCCCCCCCCCTTGCTTACCCTTCGATTGGTGGGGCACGTCTTCCGGTAGCCTGCGGAAGGCTGCGTGGCAGGTAACGTTTTTTGAGACCTGTGACTGAAATGTCATGTCTTTTCACAGTTGACTGCGACTTTGGCTGGCTATAGAGTTCTAAGTTGGAAATGATTTTGGTTCAGAAATTTTGCTTCCAGTGTTCTCGAGAAGTCTGAAGTCATTCTGATTGTTTTGCTTCTATCTACATGACCTCTCCCTGCCCCCAGCATTTGGGATATTCCTTTGTCACCACAATGTTTTCTTTAAGAAATAGTCCTTTGGTAAAGTCTAACCCCTAAGCCTAGAACAGTGTCTGGTGTAGAATTGGGGGCTCAGTGAATATTTATTGAGTGAAGGCATGTTCCTGTCTTTGGGCTGGTGGGATCTTCCCCTCGGAGGCGAGGCCCCGGTGCCTGGTCCGTAGGCCTGCTCGAGTTGAGGAGGCATCCTCCAGCTTCTCTCTGGTGTTGCCGAGCTCAGCTCTCCCATGTCCCTGCCGGGCTTCACTGGACCTGGCAGTCTTTTTCCTCAGTTTAGAGCCCCAAGCTAAGATCGTACTGAATTGTCCATCTAAACTTCCATTCCCGTCGTTCTTGGCAGGAGTTAGTTGTAACTCTGAAGATTTCTCTTTTTATCCCTGGTGTATTAGAGCAAGTAAAAAACCGGTCTTGTCATAAAGCACAAGTTATGTTAAAGAACAACTTGAAAGGAATGCTGGCTTGCAGTGTGTGGTGTGAGCTGTGGGCGCATCGCCTCTGACAGGTGACGTCACAGCAGAGGCAGAGGAGCAGGCGTGCCAGTCAGTGTCTGTCGCTCGAGACTGTCCGCGCGCTCCCGCGGCTGGGCGTCCCTCCTGGGGCCCGCCGGGCCCAGAGCCCCAGAGCCTCGCCCTGCCTCTGTTAGGAGAACGTGTCATAGAGACGGAGGTGAGGTGCTTGCCTTGTCCATCTTGTTTCAAGCTTGAGTGTGCACTGACTTAGTCCCTCCCTTAGTGAAGGGCTCGTGTTTTGCTCTCCTCTGTTTCCCACGGGCAGGACAGCCTTTCAAAAGGAGTACTGTGTTTTTCAAGTGGCACTTTAAAAAGAAGTAAGAATTATTTTTAGGGTACGGAATGCTCCAGGCAGGATTTAATTGAGGGTCTAAATGTGGAGATAAGCTAGATTCTTATTAGCTCTCAATTTCTGACCACAGCGTGGTCAGATGAGTGAATGATTGCAATAAATCCTTGGACATGCAATGCGTGTGCGTGTGTGTGTGTGTGTGTGTGTGAGATTTACTGAAGTACAGTTGTTTACAGACACACACACACATTCTTTTCCATTGTGCTGTTACAGCATATTAAATCTAGTTCCCTGCGCTCTGCAGCAGGGCCTTCTGTTCATCCTTCTGTGTGTAACGGTTATATCCGCTGATCCCGAACTCCCAGCCCCTGGCAACCAAACGTCTGTTCTCTACGTCTGTTGTGACTCCTGTGTGTTAAAAACGCCTGCGAAGGCTGTTACATTGCGACTTCCCTGGTGGTCCGGTGGCTAAGATTATGCTTTGCAATGCAGGGGACCCAGGTTCGATCCTTGGTGGGGGAACTGAGTACTCCCTAACCCATGCCATGGGGCACCTAAACCACAACTGGAGAGTCAGTGTGCCCCAAGGAAAGAGCTGCTGTGCCTCAGCTAAGACCTGATGCAGCCGAATAAGTGAATCTTTTCTAAAAACCTGTTACATACACTGTTGGATAAAAATTACAAAGATTGAATCAGTGTTTAAAATAATGGAAACAAAAATAGTTCTAAAGTTAAGCTTTAGGATTATTTTTGTCTTCATTATTTTACTTAGTGACTATTACCATTTGCAGTCAGGGTAGAGAATTTTTTGGGGACTTGAATCCTGAGAGTTGGAACTTAGTAATAATAGCCTTGCCTGTTGAACTGTGGATTTAAGAGATTTGATAGGAAGCTCTCGGCCTTAGCGCCATCTTTTGAGAAACCTCTGCGCCATGAGAGCGAAGTGGAGGAAGAAGCGAATGCGCAGGCTGAAGCGCAAAAGAAGAAAGATGAGGCAGAGGTCCAAGTAAACTTGTACACCCATGGAAGCCACAGAAGCAGAAACAAAGGAAGCCAGAGGCCAGGGACGCTGGTACAAATTGTGGACTGCATACCTACTATCTAGAACTTCTCAATGGATCTGGAACATCTGTGGCCATTCTGATCGCCTTGACCACCTTTGAGAGACCTACCTTGCTTGTATCAAAGCCGTCCCTTTTGGTCCTTTGCCCTGGACCTGTGATAACTATGGACTAGTTCTCTTCTCAGTTGTGGCTGAATGTAACGTGTACAATAAATCATCTCTTTTGCTGTCTTAGCTGAAGAAAAAAAAAAAAGAGATTTGATAGGAAGAAGAACTTATGTTTTAGGAACTTAATTCAGATGTTGGATTTCTCAGGTTCTGCCTTGGAGATCATGCAGTTAAGTATTTAGTTCCTTTGCTTTCCCAGAGGAATAATGGGACTTTAAAGAGTTCTCTTTTTGGAAATAAAAGCACAGTAAACAATTTCACAGTGAGAGAATATTGTTTTTGGGCTCCAAAATCACTGCAGGTGGTGACTGCAGCCATGAGGTTAAAAGATGATTGCTCCTTGGAAGAAAAATTACGACCAACCTAGATAGCATTTTAAAAAGCAGAGACATTACTTTGCCAACACAGGTCCATCTAGTCAAAGGTATGGCTTTTCCAGTGGTCATGTATGGATGTGAAAGTTAGACTGTAAAGAAAGCTGAGCGCCGAAGAATCGATGCTTTTGAACTGTGGTGTTGGAGGAGATGCTTGAGAGTCCCTTGGACTGCAAGGAGATCCAACGAGTCCATCCTAAAGGGAATCAGTCTTGAATATTCATTGGAAGAACTGATGCTGAAGTTGAAACTCCAATACTTTGGCCACCTGATGCGAAGAACCAACTCCTTGGCAAAGACCCTGATGCTGGGAAAGATTGAAGGCAGGAGGAGAAGGGGACGACAGAGGATGAGATGGTTGGATGGCATCACCAACTCGATGGACATGAGTTTGAGCAAGCTCTGGAGTTGGTGATGGACAGGGAAGCCTGGGGTGCTGCAGTCCATGGGGTCGCAAAGAGCAACTGAGAGCCTGAACTGAAACAGTTTCACGTGGTTAATTAGAATAGCCTGAGGCTAGATGTTGTGTGTGTCCCTGAGGGGAAGGGAGGGGAGTATTTCTGAGCCCTTAACCACTTCCCTTAACCACGTCCCAGGTCAGGTGTGTATTCGTGCCACTTGACGTTCGGTGAGATCACCGCTCCAGGAGTTCACGAGGCAGGTGAGCGAAAGGCAGGGTGTCTGACTGGACTTAGATGCGCTGCCTCTGACGCTGCTTCCCCGGGTACCTGTGAGCAGTGCCAGGCCTGTGCTGGCTGAGTCCTCCTTCGTGGTCTCTTCAGGGCACACTCCTCAGCAGGCTTGGAGGGAGGGCTGACGAACCCAGGTGTCTGAGATCACCTGGACGCCAGTATTTTTTACCTTTTAGACGTCACTGTGACCCTCTGCCTTAAATCTTTGAGCTCTTCACTGTAATGGTCTGCAAAATAGTGTTTCCTCAGAAAGGTGGTTTCCAGATCAGACTTTAGTGGGAGATATTTTTTGGCTGCGTCGTGTGTTTCGCGGGATCTTCGTTCCCTGACCAGGCACTGAACCCAGGCAGTGAGAGCAAAGAACCATAACCACCTGGCCTCCAGGGAGCTCCCTCAGAGTTTCTTCGTTTACATAAGCTCTTATCTGTCTTTCCTTCTAGTTCTCTGCTCTTTTATTCATAGGACGCTCTTTACCTTCATCTGTATGTATAGATATTTGCCTAAGTTTTATTCTGGTTTCTTGTGGTGTTTTTCTTACCTTTAATTCTTTATTCAGTATGGAATTTATTTTAGTGTATAGTGAGGGTAGGAATGCATCTTCTTTCCACCTCGATAGACAGTTGCCTTAGTGCTATTTTTTATGTACCCCACCTTTGGTTATAATGGCCTAGCTTGCAAATGAGGGAGATCGTGAACAGACTAAATCTCGGTGCCACTGTGTGCTGCCCTGTGATGAAGCAGCGGGCAGAATTGTGTCCGTGTGATGGTGATCCCGATGGGAGGTAAGGAAGCTGTTAGGATGAAGGCGTGAGCTTGAGGAGATGGACAGTTTGGAGAGTCTTGTTCTTGTAACACAGTATTTGAAATATTATCTTGTGGATGAGGTAGTGAAGGTATTTTGTGTTTATTGTAGAAGGCAGAGGTTTTAAGTTCTTAGTGGGTAGAAGTTACGAGGGGAGGTGGTATCAACGCGGCAGAAAGACTTACTCCCTAACTGAAGTCGGAGCAGTCTACCACGGAACTGTCCAGCAAAGCGCTGAGCTATGGGCCTGCTGTCTGCAGACCTGCCGGGGTCATTTGTCGGGCATTCCTGACACCTCAGCCCCCGAGGGGGCGGTGCTGAGTCCTGCGTGGCGCTCTGCTTCATGCCTTGCCTGCACCCCACTCCACACCCCAGCGCCTGCGGGGGCGGCTGCCGCCCACAGTGCCCAGGAGGCTTGGGCTGTGCCGCGCTGTGGGGATGGCTTGTGGCAGAGCCAGGCCTCGGGCTGCCCGCTGCACTCTGAGAGTTGTGGGCCCAGGAGCATTTGAACTCTGTGATTAATTTTCTTTTGAGAGTTTTAAAAATATCTGCCTTAAGTGACTTCTTTTTGGTGGTGTGTGTGCGTGCACGTGCACGCATCCACATAACATCTGCGCTCATCATTCCTGTGTGTGGGCCAAACTGTCTCAGGAGTGTGTGCGCGCGCAGCGCCCTGTGGCTGGCTTTGTTGCCTAGTCCTTAAAGGCTTGAAGTTGGGCTTCCTCAGATGGTGCTTAACGGAGGCGTCTCCTGGTTAGAACGGCCAGTCTTTCCACTTTGTTTTGCTTTTGCTCTCCCTTGTGTGGTTTCCCTGCTTTTATGCAAACGCTCTGTCCCCCTTTCTCTTTTTCGTAAACACGACTGTCCCCACTTCCCTTTTCAGCCACCGCTACAACCTGTAGAGGTGTGACACTGCCCATCCTTACAACCCGACAGGATTTGGCCTGTGCAGAGAGACAGAGCAGTTGCTGGCAAGGTGTTTGGCTTTCTGGGGAGAGGCAGGGAGCCTGAGGCCAGTCTCGGGCTGGAAAGTGAGTGTAGCGTGTCTGTGTGTCCCCCCCTGTGTCAGTGAGGGGCGTCTCCTCCTCCTCCTCCTCCCCAAGGGTCTTCGAGCCTCACTCCCGAATCCTGGAGCCCTGGTCTGCATTCTCTGCCTCCACCCTGCTCCCTGGGAGTGCCCCGTGGGGAGGCCTCTGTGCTTTTCACTGCTGTGGCCTCAGTTCAGTCCCTGGTTGGGAACTGATACCCTGCAAAAGAGCCCCTTCCCTGTGCCCGGTGTCTGTCAGTCCATCCATTCACCAGGTGGTCTGTGGGTGTGGGAGCTGTCCTGGGTAGTGTGCATCTGGCGGGCTACAGGATGGGGTCCTCCTGCCTTTTAATAGAGCTCACATCCACGGGGATGTGAGAACAAAGATTCGGTGCCGTAGGTGCTCTGCGGGAAACCACCCTCGCACGGTGGGTTCTGACCCCATCCCTGCCACTCTCCTGAGCAGACTTTCCTGATGGTCGCTGTTGATGGCCTTAAAACAAATGAGTTACAGGATTTAAAAGCAGACACTAAAAACTAAGAGATGATAGTAAAAAGAGCCATTGCTTCGTTTTAGCCGTCATCCCCGCTTTGCTGACTTTTTTTTTGGAAGCAATGGTTGCGTTCTGGTGTTTTAATAAAATATTACAAGGGATAAATCTACTAGGAGAAGACATGACAGAGTCCCGAACCCGAAGATCGCCTTCCTTGTCTGCGGACCCCAAGGGCCGATGGTTGAGTACCGGCTGCCCCGAGCGGCCATCTTGGAAATTAACATACTTCCTCAACACAATACACAAGACCTGCTGTGCTCACCCACCCGCCTCCCCGTCCACACCCTGCCCCAGGCCCTCTGAGCCCTCCGCCTTGCTCTGGGTTCCCACCACCCGCTCACCCCAAGTAACCGGTGTCCCTTTGGTTCATTTTCCTGCCCTCCCCGCTTGTCTGTCCCCTTGTCGTAAGATGCAGCACTGCGCACGCTCTCAGCACTGTATAGCAGACGCTTTGCCTTGGTGGCCTGATTGCATGCGTGTAAATGGGGGAGGGGCGTCAAACAAATCCAGGCTATGCATCAACAGAAATCAAAGCGATATTCGTAAAGCTAGGCAAGCGAGCGTTAACATTGGAGAAACATAAGGCTTGAGGCTTATTGATTCTTTAGATCAAAACTGTTTGGATTCGCTTTCCTTCTTAAATATTGGTGTACCATTTTGGCTTCGAAAGAATCTCTTCTTGCTTCTGCCCCTCTCTTTGGGGGAGGGGTCGCTTAACTCAGGGATGTGATGTTAGAACGCCCTCCAGGGGGCGCTACGACGCACTTGCTGGACGAGCGGACCCCCTCATCCACTGGGGTGCCTGACAGGCTAAATCCGGACTGATGCAGGTTTCTCCCCGGCGGGTTGGGCCGCGTGGGAGAGCCCCGGGTGGAGCCGCCGGGGGTGCCCGCCTTGGGCGTGGTGGTCGGGTCGAACACCGGCCCGTCGTACAGGCCCCGGGCACGGCGTGCAGGTCCGCCATCTTCCTCCGCGCTTTAATGCGCTTGTAGACGTAGTCCAAGAAGGGGCTGCAGGGCATGGAGCGGCCAGCACCCTGGGTCGCATGCAGATTGCCATCTTCCAGCATGATCTGGCCCTGGCAGATGACCACCGGAGGAGCCCCGCGCAGCTCCAGGCCCTCGAAGCTGTTGTACTCTGCGGCCGACTGGTGGTTCTTGGCAGAGACGTCTTGACAGCATCTGGATCCCAGATCACCAGGTCGCTGTCAGAGCCCACGGATGTTCTTCCCTTGCGAGGACACAGACTGAAAATCTTGGCAGCATTTGTGCTTGTCACGGCCACAAACTGGTTTTCGTCCATTTTCCCCGTGGCCACAGCCCTGTCCCAGATGACAGACGTGCGCTCCTCCACACTGTTGGTGCCCTCGGGAGTGGCTGTGAAGTTGTCCTTCCCGATGCTTTCTAGGCAGCGCTGAAGGTGCAGTGGGCACTCCCGGAGAGCTGCAGGTCTCCACTGGCCAGCAAGGAGTTGATGGAGTCTGGAGTGGTCGGGTCAGGACTCAGAGGTGGAGATGTCACAAATGCAGCTGCCTTGGCCCAGTTCTTGCTCCAGTAATGGGTCCCATCCGTGCCCAGGCTGGCAGTGATGGGCTCACCGAAGACCACGTTTCCTTTTCTCCTGGCTTGAGAGATGAGGTCGTCCGCACTCTTGCTCATGACCTTTGTGACGTAGAGGACAGTTGGTTTGGCTAGCAATGGTGACGGCGCAGGACACAGCCTCAGCTTCCAGCTCCTCTGGTCTGCTCAGCACATGGCCTCTGGGCCAGTTATCCCCATTTCCAACATCCAGGTTTGCTCCTGGGCGATGATGTTCCCATTCTCAGCGTGCACCTGAGCGATGGCCCCCAGCTCTCCCAGACACGTGAAGATCTCATACAGCTCCGTGTTGGGACACTTGATACAGAGTCCTTGTAGGCCATGTAAGCCATGAAGGAATTCTCCCCTCTGTCCTTGAGGCCCTGCACCTCCTGCTTGACGCTGTCGTTCCGGTGGGTGATGTCCACATGTAAGGTTTAGTCGCAGCAGCTCTTGCCATCGGCCCACTCCTGCCGCTTCTCATAAGCCTCCGTCAGGCTGGACTCAGGCTTGGGCACCACGTGGTCAGTGATCATGGTGGTGCCCCCCGCTAAGGCAGCCTTGGTCCCTTGGAAGAAGTCACCCACTGTGGTCATGCCCTTGTATGGCATCTGGAAGTGAGTGTGGACATCGATACCTCCAGGGATCACCATCTTCCCATTGGCCTCAGTGGTCTTCACTCCTCCAGGGATGATCAGATTGTCTCCAGTGTGCTTTATTAAGCCATCCTCCATGTAAATATCAGCATAAAAGGATTGATCATCATTGATGATTCTGCTTCCCTTGATCAGAAGCCGTCGCTCGTGATGTCCTCATCATGTTCTTCTTGCCTTGGTAGGACATGGTGGCGGCGGCGGTGGCTGCCTGCCTCCCTCCTCCTCCTGCTCCTTCTCACCCGTGCCTTCCCCAGCGCACAGCGCCCCGAGATCAGGTGGAGCGAATGGTGCCCCCCTCCCGGTCTCCCGCGGCAGCTGCCAGAGACAATAGTAAATCTCCCTGGTGCCCCGTTTCACTCCCAACCTCCCCCCTGCCACACACACACACACCCCTCCACACACACCCTCCTCACTCGCGTTCACGCCCGGGCTTTGCTGACCTTGTTTTATGCTGTGCCCTTCTCCACATTCCTTCTCTCTCTTGGTGTGCTCTTGTAGTTTTTAATTGTTTAGCTTTTTGGCTGTGCTAGGTCGTGGTTGCTGCCGGTGGGTTTTCTCTGGTTGCAGTGTGTGAGCTGCTTCTGCGGCGGCTCCTGGCTCTAGAGCAAGCGCTCACTCATGGCTCACGGGCTCAGTTGTTCTGCAGCCTGTGGACGCTATGTCCCCCAAGTTGGCAGGCAGATGCTTATCCAAGGACCACCAGAGACGTCCGCCTGGCGTCTTCCCAGCACTGGCCGTGCTGCTGTCTCCTGTGTCACCAGGCTGCAGTCAGGGGCGGTCCTCTTGCCACTCGGATTGCTCTGCGTTCCTTTGCTGGTTTCTCTCTTTCTAGCTGTGACTGCTTCTCAAGGTTTTATGGGGTAAATATGCGATGGAATTTACTGACCCTTTTGCATTTCATCCCTGGAGAAGGAAATGGCAACCCACTCTAGTACTCTTGCCTGGAGAATCCCATGGAGGGAAGAGCCTGGTAGGCTAAGTGTCGCAAAGAGTCGGACAGGACTGAGTGACTTCACTTTCACTTTCTTCTTTTCATTAAGGAGAAAAAAGCTGGTAAACATTCAGAGGAAATTTGTTCACTGAGACCTTGTGTCTTGGAAATGTCATTTGGATGTTCTGCTGCTTTTATTTATTTATTTATTTTTTCATTTATCCTTATTAGTTGGAGGCTAATTACTTTACAGTATTATAGTGATTTTTGCCATACATTGACATGAGTCAGCCATGGATTTACATGTGTTCCCCATCCTGATCCCCCCTCCCTGTTCTGCTGCTTTTAATGTTTGGCATTACTGTCATTTCTTCTGTAAAAAAATTCAGACATAAGCCAGAAAAGTAATTAATTTGGTCTGCAAAGGAAAAACAGAAACAGTGCATTTATAGTATCTCAAGGGAATAAATCATAACATACTTATTTATTGTTTACCTGTAAAAATGTTGATTTAAAAGTCTTCATATGTGTACTTTGCTAAAGGTGTAATGTAAATTAAGCTTGTAATTCGCTGACTCTTTCCTTTTTCCATTCTAGAATGTATGACAACATGTCCACAATGGTGTACATGAAGGAAGACAAGTTGGAGAAGCTCACGCAGGATGAAATTATTTCCAAGACAAAGCAAGTAATCCAGGGGCTGGAAGCTCTGAAGAATGAGCATAATTCCATTTTGCAGAGTTTACTGGAGACACTGAAGTGTTTGAAGAAAGATGACGAAAGTAATCTGGTGGAGGAAAAATCAAACATGATCCGAAAGTCCCTGGAGATGCTGGAGCTTGGCCTGAGTGAGGCTCAGGTACGGTCTCATGACATGACTGTGAACTTGCCAGTCTGGGAAAACGGAGACTGTTTGGAGTATGAGATTTAAACTAGAGGGCAGATACAGAATAACCGAAATAATCTTATATGCGGGTTATGTATGCTGTGCAAACGATGAGTGATTAGGGCATGCCCCAGTTTTAAAAAGTAGAGTGAAAACAGAGGTAAGCCTTGGTGTCAGTTGGGGTTTGATTCAGCTACACAAAAGCAAAAGTGTCCGCTCACATGTCGGAGGTAGACTGCATCACTGAGGTGGGCTGTCCCAGACAGTTCCACTGCCCTTTTCAGGAGAGGGAGGAGACGCCCCTCACTGACACTGGGGGTGGGGGTGGGGGTGAAGGAGGGCATGCAGACACACTGCACTCACTTTCCAGCCCGCAACTGGCCTCCGGTTTCCTGCCTCTCCCCAGAAAGCCAGACACCTCGCCAGCACCTCGCCAGCACCTGCTCTGTCGCATCTGTATAGACCAAACCCCGTCCCAGCCCAGGTTCCCGGGCTGTTGGCTCCCTGCCCCTGCTGCCCTGCACCCCAGCCTGCCTGTCTGGTGGACCAAAGACAGGGTCCAGCTGCTGCCACGTGACCCTGTCCTGGGACTGCGAAGGGCGCAGGGAGGTCGTGCCTCCCTCTACTTCCTTGAACTGTGCCCGGCACTCTGCTTGCATTTCGTTGGTTCCACGGGCACATCTAGTTGTGAGGGACACTGGAGAATGGTGCCTTTCCCCTTAAAGTTCCAGGTTTTAAGCCTGAGGAAGCAGGGTGAATGAATGTTGGCCAGCAGCTCACTGGCTGTGAGTGTGAGCCTCCTTTGTCAGGCTGGCAGATATTGGAGTTAAAAGGAGGAGGAGGGAAGAGCCCCTTATCCTAGACATTCAGGTTTTAGACCTGGGAGGATAATAAGAAGGCAGGGTGGGCACACGGATTGCCAAGAGGACAGACTGACCGAAGCCAGCCTTCCTCCGCAGCCCTTGTCCTCCCAGGAGCTTGTCTCTGCCCCAGGCTGGCCCTTCCCTGAGGCCCATCAGTGTATCCCCGGCAGAGCCCGGCGGGGACCTCCACCTGCGAGTGCGTCAGGGCGTCCTGGCTCTCGCTGTTGGCTGCAGAGCCTCCCTCCCCTCCTGCAGTGGCGAGGGCAACTTGCCCCGTCTGCAGCCCACTCTGCACATGGATCTGTGTGTGTGCCTGGCGTTTGTTCATGGCAAAGAGTCTGAGAAATTCTCTTGGCACCACCTAGGTAAAAAACAAATGAACACAGCTTCGTCAGAACAGTCGCTGCCTGTCCACCACTAGTCCTTTAGAGGTGCTTTCAGATAGAAAAAGATTGTAATTTTTTTAATAGATGTTCTGAGCAAGTCAGTATTCATTTTTTTTTTCCCCAAGAGAGAAGGAAGAGGCATTTAATTTAGCTGTTGTCTCAGTCAGATCCGGCTACTAGAATAGAATGCCATTAGGTCAGGGCTTCAGCAGTGGACGTTTATTTTCCACAGTTCTGGAGGCTGGAAGTTCTAGGTCAGGGTATCAGCACGGTTGGGTTCTGGTGGGAGCCAGCTGGTTTGCCGATGGATGCCTCCTTGCTGTATTTTCACCAGGCTGGGGAGTGGGGTGGGCAGAGAGGCAGAGGCAGAGAGAAAGAGATGAGTGGGTAATATTCTTGATCATGCCCTGCATGTAGCTGGTGACTGAAGGGTGGAAATAGGAAAGAGCAAACTGCGCTTGTACGGACTCTGGAGTGCGTCTGCGAGGGTCGGCTGGCGCTGCCACCCCAGGGTGCTTGTGGAGGCGGGAGGTGGCATTTGGTAGGCTGAGCGCTGCAGTGCCATCGGCGTCTCTGTTGGTCCAGGTCATGATGGCGCTGTCAAACCACCTGAACGCCGTGGAGTCGGAGAAGCAGAAGCTGCGTGCGCAGGTCCGGCGTCTGTGCCAGGAGAACCAGTGGCTGCGGGACGAGCTGGCCAACACTCAGCAGAAGCTGCAGAAGAGCGAGCAGTCTGTGGCTCAGCTGGAGGAAGAGAAGAAGCACCTGGAGTTCATGAACCAGCTGAAAAAGTACGACGACGACATCTCGCCTTCGGTGAGTGGCTCCACAAGGAAGCAGGGCTCGTGGTGCGCCGCCCCGGCAGGGGGCTCCGGGGGTGGCCCCTAGGAGTCAGGGCTCGTGGCGCGCCGTCCCGGCGGGGGGCTCCGGGGGTGGCCCTCAGGAGTCAGGGCTCGTGGTGCGCCGCCCTGGCGGGGGGCTCCGGGGGTGGCCCCGCAGGAGTCAGGGCTCACGGCACGCCGCCCCGGTGGGGGGCTCCGGGGGTGGCCCCCAGGAGTCGGCTCACGGAGCACCATCCCCGCGGTGGGCTCAGGGGGCCAGCCCCCCCCGCAGCCTGCCTTTAACGGTCCTGCCCTGAGTCCCTGGGTGAGTCATATACATTCTCTTTGGAGTACTTTTCTCATCTGTGTTTTTTTTTTAACAATTGTCAGAAAATGTAAAAGTGCTTGGTAAATACAAAATAAATGCGTGAGGTCTGTCCCAGCTTGAGATCTGCTGGGCGCCCTTGGTGCTTCCCGTCAGCTCCCCGCCCAGCCTGCCGCTGGATGCACTGTCGGCAGTGCCCGTCCAGTCCCCTGTGGTTGGGGCTCGGGATGCCTCTGTGGTTGGTGGTGGATCTTGGCTTTGTCTTTGAGACCCCTTGCCCCAGGGCATGGCTTGGTTCTTCTGCTCCCTCGCTCGTGTGTCTGCCTGGGCCGCTCTCGGGGTTCCTGGAATGTCGGGGCTCTCGGGGTTTTGGTCCTTTTCTCCTCCTCTTGGTGGTCTCTGGATTTTCATCCTAGTCTCTATTACTGTTGTTTCTGATTCAGTTAACTTTTTAGAAAAGTAACCTTTTTCATTTTGGAATGATTTTAGATTCATAGAAAAGTTGAAATGTTACTGTGAAGAGAATCCCCATATACCCTTTACTCAGCTTCCCTGGGTCGGAAGGCCCCCTGGCGAAGGACATGCAACCCACTTTAGTACTCTTGCATGGAGAATCCCATGGACAGAGGAGCCTGCTGGGCTGCAGTCCATGGGGTCACAGAGTCGGACACGACTGAGTGACTCTCTTTTTACTTTCAGTCTCCCTAGTGCTGCGTCTTGTGTCTCCACAGCATGTGTCTGAGCTAACCCAGGCCATGTCTGTCTCCAGAGAACAGCAGGCTGCACGGCTCAGACAGCAGACACTTGTCTCTCCTGCTTCTGGAAGCTGGAAGTCTGAGCCTGAGCAGGGTGACAGCTTTGTTGCGGTCTTGGTGAGGGCCTTTCTCCTGGTGTGTGCCGTCACACGGCCTCTCGGACCTGGTGTCTGCTCCTGGCGCTGTCACGGCACTGACACGTCACGGCGGCCCCGCCCTCGGGGCTGCGTCCGACCCACGTTTCCCCCAGATAGCATCACATTGGGCTTTAGGGCTTCAGCATGTGGATTTGAGGGGCTGGCGGGCGCAGACTTTTAGTCTGCAGCAGCGCGTGTGTTAGCAGTGGGAAAGCACCTGCCGCATCGCTGCGAGCAAAACCACAGCCCAGCCCTTCTCTGGTGCCCCTCCCCCTCTCCAGGGTCCAGTCCAGGCTCCCACTCTCTGCGTGGGGCTGAGCGTTGCTTACTGTCTCTGTAGTTCTAGGTGTGATCCCTGCGGAATCTGTATGCTGTTGAGTTCTGCGTTGGTGTCTCCCATCCGAGCCCGCATCCCGGCACCAGCAGACCGGCACTTACTGTCTTGGCTTGGGCTGCCGTGCAAAATACCATGGACTAGGTGGCTTAAACCACAGACCATGAGTTTTGTCGTAGGTCTGGAAGTGGGGAGTCAGAGATGAGGGTTCCAGCAGGCCTGGTTTCTGGGGAGGACTCGTCCCCGCTTTCAGACAGCTGCCCTCTCACTGTGCTCTCACACCGTGGGGTGGGGGCGCGGCGCGGGGGGAGCTCGCTCTGGTGTCTCAGGGCCCGCACCAGGGCCTCAGCCTTGTGATGTTTCTAATCGGTTCCCTTCCAGAGCCCCGTCTCCAGATGCCGTCACGTGGGGTTGTGGCTTCGGCGTGATTTGGGGCACGGTTAGTCCAAAGCGCCCTGTTTCATTAGACTTGCTGTACTTCTTTCTTGCATCTCTAAATCAGGAGCAGCTGATGTTTTGATTTAAAAGACACTCCTGTAGGCTGCTGTGGGAATAAGAATAGAGTAGTTGATTCACCTGGAAAATGAGGTAACACTGAGCAACGGAAAGCTGCTCTCTCAGATTCAGAGACGTTTAAAACTTAGTGTTTTGGAAACATGTCTGGCTTGGAGCAGAGATGCAGTGAGCCAGCCCCGCCTCCCCGCTCAGGGTGCTCCTGTGGTGATGCTCCTGCCCTGTCCTGCTCCTACTTGCGCTGCCGGTGAGCCTCGCCAGCCCGAGGGGTCTTCTGTGGGGGCCAGGAGACTCGGGAGGCTGAACGGGGTGCCGTGTCCCCTCTCCTGTGGCCCAAGGTCCACGTTCGCTCCTGGTCTCTGCAGAGCCGTTGGTGGCGCTTCCCACTCATCCAGGATCCCGCTCAGGACCACACACTGCACGTGGTGGTCACGCCCCTTCAGTCATCTTTCATCTGGGACAGGTCCTTTCACAGGGAGAAGAACGTCTGTCTTTGTCTTTCACGACATTGGTATTCTTGAAGAGTACAGGCCAGTTCGTCACAAGTTGTCCCTCAGTTTGGATTTGTCTAGGGTTTCCTCCTGAGTGTATTTGGATTTTGCGTCCTAGACGGGCGTGTTGGAAAAGTGGTGTGTGCCTCTCGGTGTCCTCTCCAGCGGAGCCTGGTATCCGTCTGTGCCAGGATGACGCCAAGTTCTCACCGGGTTGAGCTGCTGTCTGTCCGCTCCGTTGTCTGATCACTGTCTCTGCTTGTGGGCTCATCTCGGGGGGACACAGCCAAGCCTGTCGCACTGCTCTTGGGTTCCCGTGTGGTGCTGGGTGGGGAGGGGATGTCCAGCCCGCCAGTCCCACAGTCCTCGGACATTGGCCATTAATCCCTTCCTTCCGAGCACGGTGAGAGAGCGTTCCCTGCTCCTTGCACTTCCTGGGGCCCGGGTGGCGGCTCAGGCACAGAGGCGCTCTCGTGGGCTGTTTGCGGCTCCAGCCTGCACAGGTACTTTGAGTTCAGGCCAGCAGGCATTCCACTCACTGCTCTTTCCTAAACCGATGGATAAAGCAAATTGTGGCTAATCCTAGATTTGATCTGGAAAGGGAACTATCTTTTCTATTTTTAATTAAAATGAAATTTATGTCAAAGATATCCAGCGTAGCTTTTATAATATTTGTGAAACTAATACTGTCCTGGGTTGGTTTCATAGGAGGACAAAGACGCTGATTCCACCAAGGAACCTTTGGATGACCTCTTCCCAAATGATGACGACGAACCGGGTCAAGGAAGTGAGTTGGGGGTGGCGTGTGAGTGGCGGCCTGTGGGTGGGAGGTGGCCTCTCCTCTTGGGGGTAGTTGCTGTTATTAGTGGGTGCTGGCGTGCTTGCAGCCCACCTCGTAAGAGCGCGAACACACGCACAGACTGCCTCGCAGGTCGCCTTCTCTGAGATAAGAGTCGCGTGTTCAGCGGGCCCCTCTAAAGCATGTGCACCACCAGTTCCCCCGCGGTCTGGGTTCTCAGCGCGCAGAGGAGGGGGGTCCTCCTGGGGCCGTGGCAGCCTGGCTGTTCGGTGGGGTGGGCGGCACCCCCTCACCCACCACGACAGGCTGCGGAGGACGCTGTGGTTGCGGTGCCCCGCCGGCCTCCCGCGTCTGAACTGGCCTCTCCCCGCAGTCCAGCAGCAGCACAGCAGCGCGGCGGCGGCTGCGCAGCAGGGCGGCTACGAGATCCCCGCGCGGCTGCGCACGCTGCACAACCTGGTGATCCAGTACGCCTCGCAGGGCCGCTACGAGGTGGCCGTGCCCCTCTGCAAGCAGGCCCTGGAGGACCTGGAGAAGACCTCGGGCCACGACCACCCCGACGTGGCCACCATGCTGAACATCCTGGCCTTGGTGTACAGGCGAGTACTCTCGTTTTATTCTCTTCACTTCACCTAGATAACGTTTTTAATGAACTTGCCCCAAGAATGTGTTTTTATAAACTACAATGAGCTACTTCTCCAGCTTTACCATCCATTTGTCCTCAGAACAGCTGGGGGTTCAGTTCAGAACACGGAGCCGCTCTCTGGCAGGAGCATCACCCTGTAGAGTGCACGCTGCCTGGAACGCCCAGGCCGGCCTCCTTCCCTCAGGCTGCACTAGACTGTTGGCTGTTTTTCCCTGCAGTACTTGGTGTACCAGGCCCCCTGTGCCCAGAATAGCCCCCCGCTCCTCCTGCTGTCTCCCCAACTCTTTGATCCCCGTCAGCTCTCCTTCCCGGCTCCAGGGCTGCGCGCGCCCATCCCCTGTTGGCCCCGCCTCTCTCATAGCTCCTGCTCAGCGCTTGGCATGCTTGTTTGAATTTTGTCATCTCTTCTGGAATCCTGATTCCTTGATGTTGAGGACCAGGTTGTCCCGTCTGCCTTGAGTTACATCCTTGAGCATGTTTCCTAACTCAGAAACTCTTGATGAACTTACTGAATGGAGTTGAGTAGTTTGCCTGTGGCCTGGGGCAGCAGTCCACCAGAGCCCTTTGCTGAGCTGAGCTGAGCTGAAATGGAGCAGGCCGGATGAGTGGGGACCTAAGCAGGGGCCGTCACTCCCAGGACAGGACTGGTTTGCCGTGGCCACTCTGGCGTGGTGGGTTTCAGGGAGCTGCATCTTGTTTCTTCACTAGCTTGATTGTTTACAGCTCAGCAGACATGTTTGAGACCCAAGTGTAGGTAAAATTTTAGGCTGGTTCCTGTGAGGCTGTGCAGATGAACACATAACACCTGTTCTCAAAGAGAAACCAGGATACTGAATTGGAAGTCAGGAGAAGTCAGTTTGTATCCCTGCTAAGTGGCCACTAGACTGAAGGTGTTGTCCAGAGCCCTTAGGTTTTCTGAGCCTCAGAAGGGTTGCAGGGGTTGTGAAATGGGACGTTACGTGGCAGTGTGAAATAGATAGCATCACCTAAATGTATCTAAAGGAAGTTAGAACCTTGTTTAGAGAATAGGCTGGTTATGTTCATCTATAATTATAGAAGCGAGGAGACCGTTGTTAATAAAGTGACACAGATGTCGGGATTCCATGGCAGTCCAGTGTTCAGTTCTCAGCGCTTTCGCTGCCAGGGCCCAAGTTCAATCCTTGGTTGGGAAACTGAAATCTCGCAAGCCTTGCAGCATGGCCAGTAAATAGTAAAATCACACAGAGGTGTTGATGGAATGGAGAGATGCCTTCCAGTTGACAGGATTAGGGGAGGCCTAGTGGAGGGGTGCGAATGCTTTCTGGGACCTTGCAGGATGTGTTGGGGACTTACTCCTGCTTCCCATTGGGCAGAGCAGCGGCATTGTGGTGGGAGGAGGCGATGGGGCTGCAGGGCACGTGCTGGAACATGGCTGTGCCCAGCGGCCGGGTCTCAGAGGAGAGTTGTGGGGGAGTAGAGCTCAGAGTGGGCCGGGGGCCGGGCTGCAGGGTCTGCTGGGGCTGGACCTGGGCACCTGAGCGGGGCGCAGACGGGAGCCAGAGGGTCTGTGAAGAGACAGCAGTGAACCATCGAGACAGAGTGTTTCTGGCTAATCCTAGGTATTTTTATTGTGAATGAGTTAGGTGAAAAGCGCATGTGGAACGTGACTGGGACTCGTTGTACGCAGAACGCATGGTCACATAGACGTACTAGGAACTCGATGGCCTCTCCTCTTTTTTCTTGGTACTGTAGCGTGAGAGTTTACTCATGCCAGCAAAGTGTTTGGAAACAGCAACTGTGTCTCTGTTCATGTTGTATTCCATACTGAGTCCTAAAGCTGAACCGTAACTCACTATTTCATCTTTCTTCTATTAAGAGACATCTAATTTTAAGCTTTTGGGGGGAGGAGTATTAATATTATACTGATGAACATCTTTTGCTCAAGTTTTGCACAAAAGATTTTGAATTTTTTCCAGTGTCAGTTCCTGAGTGGGTACGAGTCTACACCTCACATGCTTCTTGATACCGACTGCCCAGGTGCTCAGGAATGCGGTGTCAGCTCACCCTCTGTGACCGGTGCCAGCCTGGGGCGGGGCTGGTCATCTCCTGCTCTTTATTACAGAGACAGACAGCTTGGTGTGTTAATCTGTGTTCTGCGATTCATGTTTTTAGTCATTTGGGCCTTCTGTGAAAGTTCTGTGATCTTGCCCACTTCTGTATTGGGATTTATTTTAATGCTGGCAAGGTGTGTGTTGGTTTTATTTGAGTTTGAATTTTTGGATGGGCTTGTGGAATGCGTGCTGAGCCCCACCCCACCCCACGAGTTTCTGATCCAGCAGGTGTGGGAAAGGGCCAGGGTTCTAACTGGCTCCAGCTGTGGCCTGGGGCTCTTGCTCTTGGTGTGACCGCCCTCTTGGCTGATTGACAGTCCCTGACATTTTACGACAGGTCATAGTCTTAGAGCAGCTTTCAGTGTATACCTTCTTCATCCCAGCTGTGGCTGTTATTATTTAACTGGGTCTGCTAGTTTCTGAAACACTGTTTCATACCTGCTGACTTTCACAGAAAGTTTGAGTCAGTTTAATATAAAATGTTAATAATATAACACAGTATAAGATGATAATGTAAGTTGAATATAAAAGAAAAACTTTAGAGGAGGAGGAGGAGGAGCCAGCGTGCTGTGAGGATCCCGAAGCCTCCACCCTTCTGCAGGGCAGCACGGGCAGAGCCGCTGGGCGGCTGTCCTGGCGCTGGGGCAGCGTGTGTGCTTAGTCTCTCTTACATGGCGCGGGACCGGTGTGCAGCCCGTAGGTCGGTCAGTCGGTTGGTCACACTGAAGCCCTGGGGGCTGGGCTGGGCCTGCTGTTCCCCGGCAGTCAGCAGGCCCCTCCGCCCCGCCCTGTGTCCGCGGGCACAGCCGTGTCTGTGCGTGCGCATTGGCTTCTTAGGGCAGCTCTGCGCGTCCTGTCCTTCCTTGCAGTAGGCTGGTTGAGGAGGCCACACGACACGCCAGGCCATGCGGCCAGCAGCCGGAGCCATTTGTCTGTCTGCACGGCCACACTTAGCTGTGCGGGGCAGCGGGCATGTGCAGACCCCTCGGCACACAGGACGGTATTGTCCCAGCGGTCCAGCTTAGCAGGCCCGATTCCCAGCTCTCCTTGCCACCGTGCTTGTTGAGGGAGTCTTTTCTCTCCTACATTAGGAGTGTTTTTAATAGTTTTAATAGCTAACTTTTAATTTTTTTTCATAACTGAAACTTAACTTTTATTTCCTTAGTTCCAGAATTGCATTTCAAAAAGATGTAGTGAGCTGCGTCTAAACACCTAATTGTGTGTTTTTTAATTTAGAGACCAGAATAAATATAAAGATGCAGCTAACCTACTGAACGATGCCTTGGCCATCCGTGAGAAAACTCTGGGCAAAGATCATCCTGCGGTTTGTATACTGGTTCTTCCATCCTTTTCAAATTTTACTGTCCCTAATACATTTTTTTTTTACCCAACTCATTTCACTGTTAAACTCAACAGGGAAGATTTAAGAGCTGCCCTTTGACCGGACGGCACAGGTAGGACTTCCTCACTTAGAGCCAGTGATGAGCTCCGTGTGGGCGACTCACGGTTAGCAGGCTTCAGCGTGCACTTCTGTTGGTCACCCACCTCAAATGGATCACGTACGGTGTTTTTGATCCTGAATCAAATTGCATGTACTTCTATAAATTTTTTCCTAAAGATTTTGTATTGTCTTTTTATTAAAATCTGGTCACATTTGCATATAGATCTATTTTGGTTGGTTTTGTGGCTTCCAAGTGAAATTTTAAAAAAGAATCAAGATCATATTGATTTGTGTAATGGCCTGTGGTGTTACTTTATGGCCCACTGGACCGTGATGTTGCTCTCTCACCTCTGAGTGAAGTCGGCCGGAGAGCACTTCCGTCATGAACTGGGGATCGTGTGTGTGTGTGTGTGTGTGTGTGTGACGTCCCCTCCGCCTGGTGTTTACCGTTCTTCGTGTGTGTGTGTGTGTGTGTGTGTGTGTGTGTGTGGCGTCCCCTCCGCCTGGCGTTTACCGTTCTTCGTGTGTGTGTGTGTGTGTGTGTGTGTGTGTGTGTGTGACGTCCCCTCCACCTGGCGTTTACCGTTCTTCATGTGTGTGTGTGTGTGTGTG
>SNSB01003710.1:270741-390693 GCA_012922965.1 Capreolus pygargus | reverse complement strand
GTGTGTGTGTGTGTGACGTCCCCTCCGCCTGGCGTTTACCGTTCTTCGTGTGTGTGTGTGTGTGACGTCCCCTCCGCCTGGCGTTTACCGTTTTTCGTGTGTGTGTGTGTGTGTGTGTGTGTGTGTGTGTGTGTGTGTGTGAGACGCCCCCTCCGCCTGGCGTTCACCGTTCTTCCTGGCTCCCTGTGTTGGCAGGTGGCAGCGACTCTGAACAACCTTGCGGTGCTTTACGGCAAGAGAGGGAAGTACAAGGAAGCCGAGCCGCTGTGTAAGAGAGCCCTGGAGATCAGAGAGAAGGTGCGCCCAGGGCAGTCCTTGTTCCCGGACGCCGCGCTTTATGCTTTTAAATAATTCACTCTCTATTTTGAGATAGGACCATGGGATACATCCTCACTGGCCATATACCAAAAATAAGCCCAGTCTTCCTGCAGTCTGAGACACAGCCGACGGGCCCTGCCTGGGAGTCTCGGCGGGGTAGGGGTACAGAGGGTGGAGCCTTGAGTTCTAGGCCCTCCCAGCCTGAGGCCTAGAGTGGCCTAAAGTGACTCGGCTGAGGAAGGAATTTCTGAGGCCTGTGAGTGCCAGGTGTGGGGCATTTCATTTACAGTGGGGCACCTGCCTGTCACGAAGAAAAATGTGAAAATTAAACAGTCGACCAAATATGCTTGTAAAACTTAATGCAATAGCTTTTCTTTTGAGAACTAAAAAAATAACTCAGAACTACAGATTCAGTCTGTGTCATGGATGTTTACTGTGAGTTAGTACAGTTTATAATAATTAGGTATTTTAAAAATGGATCTTGTTAGTTTCCACAGTACTCCATATAACTGTGTATTCAAATGTTGCAGACGCTGGGCAGGTCCACGCCATGATAATTTAATTTGTGTGTATCATTGTTATCAAATGTTACCATATTATCAAATGTTATTTATCGATATTGAGAGATTAATCATTTAATTTCCAGTCATAATGGCAAGGACTTGGGGAAAAGAAAATGAGAAGAAGCTCATTATCAAGTTATACACGTCAAGTTTTGTCCATGCTATCATTTGCATGATATTTATTAAGAAATAAAATTATTTTTATTTTATTTTTTATTTATCCACTCAGGTTTTGAGTGGGCTGGGGTTAAAATTAGGGAGAACCACAAATGTATCACGTTGCGGATTATGAGCTCTAGATGACGGTCTGTTAGGCTCTTTTGTGTCTATTTGCTCTCAGTCACTCACGTGGCGAACACTTACTGAGGACTTGGGGACCCTCACTTGGTTAGAGTTGATCGTTGAGAATCAGCCTCAGCCTCTTCCCTGGGTGCACGTCCCACCAGGCAGACGCTGGCTCCTGGCCTAGAGCTTAGGGAGAGCGCAGAGCAGCGGCTCCTCCAGGCCCAGGGCTGGGGCTGTGCGGACGTGGCCTCCCGCCGTCGCTCGATCTGGAGCCGAGTCTTAGGGCTTCCCAGCCAGGGAGAAGAGGGCAGTGCAGAGGTCGGGAGAGGCGGCTGCGCAGGTGAGGGCACAGGGTGAGGTGGAGGGCTTGTTCAGGTCCTGAGGGGGAAGTTCATGTTTATTCATCCACCTTGTGCCAGCACCTTTGTAGGTGCTGAGATAACATTACATCTAGACACTGAGACAAAGCACTCGGAGGCTTCCATTTTAATAGGGGAGAGTCAGGCGATAAAGAACTAAATTGATAAATAAGAGAGTTTTGAGTAGTGATACTAGTAAAGAAAGAAAAAAACCCAAGTGATGTGCTTGTGAGTTAACTGGGTGGGGACGGACTCATGGTTCCCTTAAATTGGATATAAGGAGGTCCCTTCTGAGGGGACATGAGACCTGCAGGATGAGTTGTTGGTGGGAGTGGGGAGCTGGGTAGGGCTGGGAGAAGAGTGTCATGTGTCTGAGACAGCACATTTGAGTTTGAAGTGTGAGGGGCCTGGTTTGTGGTCACAGAATCTGGTGTTAAAGAGTGGATGCGTAGGGTGTTAGTTGAGGAGCTGGGAGTTTCCCTTTGAGGCTGTTCTTCCCAGGAATGAGTGTAATCCCGTTAGAGTCAGGAAGGGCTGAGTGTGAGTTTGGACATGTTTAGAACTTGGCAGTCATATTAGATAGCCTTTATAAAATCCAGTTTCTTCATCTTCAGAATGCCCATAATATTACCTACCATGTAGGATTATTGTAAGGATTCAAGACTCCAGAGCTTGGGAAGGAAATCAGCACAGCTTCCTCCCTCCCCTGAGAAGACAACTCAACAAATGCTGGTTAAGTGATTTTTTACTGTGTGGGTGGCTATTTAAGTACCATAAGCCTGGAAGCAAGGCGCAGTCCTCTTGATGTTTAGGAAGAGCCTTCTCACAGTAGGGTAGGGAGTGGGTTGGATGGTACCCTGTGAAACAAATAACAAGTGTCTCTAATGCTATTTTTCATTCCTAGGTTTTGGGAAAGGATCACCCAGATGTTGCCAAGCAGTTAAATAACTTGGCTCTACTGTGCCAGAACCAGGGCAAGTACGAAGAAGTGGAGTATTACTATCAGAGGGCCCTGGAGATCTACCAGACGAAACTGGGTCCTGATGACCCTAACGTGGCCAAGACAAAAAATAACCTGGTATGTCGACAGAAGGTCAGCCTGTAGATAGACTCCTTTCTTCCTGAAGCTTCAGTGCTGTTTCATAGTTTAACTGGTAGAGGAGAATGTGTGCTTCCCTGAAGTTTGAAGAGTAGTAAGTGCTTTTTTTATTTTAAGGCTTCCTGCTACCTGAAGCAAGGAAAATTCAAGCAAGCAGAAACCCTGTACAAAGAGATCCTCACTCGCGCACACGAAAGGGAGTTTGGTTCAGTGGATGGTAAGAGATGCACTTTTGTTTCTAAGCAGATGCAGCTGTAGAGTGCGTTAAACATAGGGATTTCCAGCTTAAAACTCGGTAATACGCAGGTCATCACAGTCTTGGTGATGGCCCACCTGCCTCGTGTTTCCAGGTTGCCCTCACCCAGAGTCTGCGCTTGCCTTAGGTACAGCCTGGCTGCAGTAACTCCAGCGTTCCTTCCTGGAGCCCTTGACTGCTTTCTTGAATTGTTCCGTGGTCCAGTGGCTGTCAGGGCGCCGGCAGGAACCAGCAGCCCCGGCAGCACCTGGGACCTGTCCGAAATGCAGATCCTCCACCCGTCCCAGTCCTGCTGGACCGTTTGGTGGCCGTAAGGGCCTGAGGCCTGTCTCCTTTATAGTCCTTAAAGTACTGTAGGTGTTCAATACACAGTTTTGAAATAAATATTTTGTCAGACTTTTAGCTGCTCAGTAAAACAGTATCTGTATGTTACGTGAGGCATCTTTCCCCCTTCGGTGGCCGTGACAAGAGGGGTTGAGAATGTGGACAGTTGTTACCAGCGTGTTAGAAACCTTAGGATCCGTGGGGAAGAGGGTACAGTTAATAAATACTTCCTCTTATGGAGAATTTCTGGAAAGCACTTTTGAAAACCTTTTGAGAAGTGTGTTAGTTTTTCTCTGTCAGCAAGAGGAGCAGCAAGTCTGTTTCACTGTCAGAAGGTGGTAATGCCCCAGGCTTGTCATTGTGGAAGGGGACTCTGTCTGTCTGTCTTGGGCCCTCGCCGGGCCACAGCCCGCCTCCCTGGCCTGCATGGTCCGCGGGGAGCTGCCGTGGCCTCTCACCGCAGAAGCCTTGAGATCAGCCTGATTTCAGCATTGCCCTCTGGTGACGGCCACGTAGAGCTGTCTCTTGTTGTCGGAAGAAGGTTTTTGCTATGACCAGTGCGTTCTCTTGGCAAAACTGTTCGCCTTTGCCCTGCTTCATTTTGTATTCCAAGGCCCAACTTGCCTGTTACTCCAGGTATCTCTTGACTTTCTACTTTTGCATTCCAGTCCCCTATGATGAAAAGGGCATCTTTTTTTGGTGTTAGTTCTAGAAAGTCTTGTCGGTCTTCATAGACTCGTTCAACTTCAAGCTCGGCGTTTGGCGCTATCTCTTCATTCTTTCTGGAGTTATTTCTCCACTGATCTCCTGGGGCATAGACTTGGATTACTGTGATACTGAATAGTTTGCCTTGGAAATGAACAGAGATCATTCTGTCATTTTTGAGATTGCACCCAGGTACTGCATTTTGGACTCCTTTGTTGACTAGGAGGGATACTCCATTTCTTCTAAGGGATTCTTGCCCACAGTAGTAGATGTAATGGTCATCTGAATTAAATTTACCCATTCCAGTCAATATTAGTTCACTGAATCCTAAAATAGCGATATTCACTCTTGCCATCCTGTCTGACCATGTCCAGTTTACCTAGATTCATGGACCTAACATTCCAGATTCCTGTGCAATATTCTTTACAGCATCGGACTTCACTTCCATCACCAGTCACGTCCACAGCTGGGCGTTGTTTTCGTTTGGCGCGATCTCTTCATTCTTTCTGGAGTTACTTCTCCACTGATCTCCAGTAGCATATTGGGCACCTACCGAGATGGGGAGTTCATCTTTCAGTGTCATATCTTGTTGCCTTTTTATACCGTTTATGGGGTTCTTAAGGCAAGAATACTGCTGTGTCAGTAGGTTTTAAATACTGTTCAGTCATTTTTTTTTTTAAATTGAGATTTAAAATATTTTTTCAAATATTTAAACAGTTTTTGTGCCAGCACCCCTAGCTGAGTAATCCGTCTATTCCCGCCACTAAGTCTTAAGGTCATAATGGTCATATTTAAATTCCTTATCAAGTCAGGGGTTTGTTGCTGCTTGTTAGTGGGGGGTGGTTTTGTGTTGAGCTGTTTCTTTCCACTGATGCAGATACTGACTCTTGTGCCAGTCACACATCTTCGTGGCTGTTGTGGTTTGAAGTGAGGCAGGCGTGGGCGGGGGTGAAGGTAGAACGTGTGACGTGTCAAGGGCTCTCTGATTAATCTCCGCTTTCAAAATTTCCTGGGCTAGTCTCACTTTCTTTTTTTGCTTTATTTTTTAAATTGAAGTATAGATTTAAAATGTTAATTACTGCTTTATAACAAAATGATTCAGTTATGAACATATATACGTTCTTCTTAAAGTATCTTTCCCACTGTGGTTTATCGTAAGATCCTGCAGCCTCCTTGCAGTTCGTCCATCCTCTCTGTGATCGTTTACGCCTGCTGGCCCTGGCCTCCCTCTCCACTTTCCCCCAGCCCGTCAGCGGCTCCCAGTCTGTCCTGTCTGTGAGTCTTTTTTCTGTTTCATAGATAGGCTCGTTTGTGTCATAAATTAGATTCTGAATGGCATCGGGTGGTATTTGTCTCTCTCTCTGACTTACTTCACTAGTACCTTCCGCTGTAGTTGCATCCACGTTGCTGCAAATGGCATTATTTCATTCTTTATTTTTCTAATGACTGAGTAGTAGTATTCCATTGTATATATGTTATCCATTCATTTGTTGGTGGACATTAGGTTTGTTTCCAGGTTTTGGCCGCTGTAAAAAGTGCTGCTCCGAACATAGGGGTGCATGTATCTTTTTGAAATAGAGTTTTCTCTGGGTATATGACGCGGAGTGGAATTGCAGGATCGTATGGTGACTCTTTTTAGTTTTCTGCAAAACCTCCATACTGTTTTCTGTAGCTGCTGCACCAGCTTACATTCACACCAGCAGTGTTGGAGGGCTCCTTTTCTCCTCACCCTCTCCAACACTTACTTTTGTAAACTTTAATGATGGCCATTCTGACAGGTGTGAGGTGGTAGTTTTGATTTGCACAGTTCTAATAATTGGTGACATTGAACATCTTCTCATGTGCCTGTTGCTTATCTCTATGTCGTCTTTGGAGAAATGTCTATTTAGGTCTTCTGACCATTTTTTGATTGGGTTGTTCTTTTTTGTGTTGCTGAATTGTGAGAGCTGTTTTTATATTTTGGAGATTAATCCCTTGTCAGTTGCAGCCTTTGCAAATATTTTCTTCCATTCTGTAGATTGTCTTTAATTTTGTTTATGGTTTCCTTTTCTGTGCAAGTATTCACTCTTTTAAAACCAGTATTTAAAACTAGCTTTACTCTTCTCCTATGACATGCCAAATAATCATCATAGTAGTTAACGATGTACACTAGTCTTTCAATGAAAAAAAGTTGAAATTTGTAATGTTACTTTTCTTAGCAGTTCTGTGAAGTGGGTCGCACCTTACTCCAGTTTAGGAGCGAGGACCCTGCAGGCTAAGTGCTTCTCCCAGATCAGGAAGTTATGAGTGGTTGGATTGGGTGGGGACACAGGTCTGGTTCTCCAGAGCCTGAAATACGTCCTCATTGCAGGAAACCTCAAAAATAAGTGCAGAGACGGGAACAGGAGGATCACTGTCATTCCATTACCCAGATACGTCTTTTAATGTTTTTAGCGTCTCTCCTTCCTTTCTTCCTGTTGATTTGTATAGTTGAAGCAACACTTTCTACTGATTTCCACTGAAGCAATCACATCTACTGATTATTTTCCTTTATGCTAGTGGCTTAAGCATGTTTCATGTCATAACCTTCACTTGTAAGACTGCTTGCCTGCCGTGTTGTGGTACATTAGTTGTTTGGAAGTTTTGGGGGAACGGTATGTGTCAGCATTCTCAAAAGTTAAGAAAAATTTAAAGGAATTTAAGGAATTTAAAGGAATAAATCAATAATTTTTTCACTTTTTCTCTCAACATCTTACTACTTGGACTTTGTTTAATGTTAGGTTCCTCGAATTCTAAATGGTCCAAGTGTTATGTGAAGATTCTAGCATTGAAAATTTTCTTACAGGTTTTTTTTACCTAAGCTCCACGGGGAGACTGGCCTACAAAGAAACATACCTTCTCTCTGCTAAAAACTCTGTGCACTGGAGCCTGAGCAGAGGAGCTATACAACCCTAGACGTACTAGGATCAGGATTGCTGTAGACATTCAGCTTGGCTTGTGTTGAGGGAACTCTAATAGCTTCTGCAGCTCGCTAGGAGCACGGTTTTGGCCCTGCTGGGAAAGAGGCTAGAAAACAAAACACACATCATCAAATAGCCCACAGTGGACAATATCACTCTTACGCCTCACAGTTAGGTGCTGGAGAACTGAGGTCATTTCTTTTTTATCTGTGAATCCCGAGCTCTCAGAAAATAGTAGGCGTTCAGTAAATGTTTGGAGAAACAAGTCGGTAAACAACAGGAAGTTTCCTTATAAGGACGTGAGCATTTGTCGGTGTTTTTGAAAGTTTCCTCCCTGTCTAGGTAGGCACCTTTGATTCCGTGCCTTCTGTTCACAGAATGGCGCGTAAATGGTCATTTCCTTCTTGTTTCTTGGGTCTGGTTCTGCCGTCAGAGTCCTTTTTCTCCAGTGTGATGCCTAGTCCGTTCTTGTTGTGAAAAGTAATATCTGAGAAGGATCATATGGAAAACAAAACAGAAACCTTGCAGATGCTGGAACTTGAAAACTTCTACATAGTGGACTTTGTTATGCCTCGATTCATAGCATGTTATTTTTTCTTCCATAGATGAAAATAAACCCATTTGGATGCATGCTGAGGAGAGAGAAGAATGCAAAGTAAGAACACATTATTTTGTGAAGTTTTCTAAACTGAATATATTGCTTGATAATTATCTACTTGAAATTCTTTTTTGCAATTTAGGGAAAGCAGAAGGATGGGACGTCTTTTGGAGAGTACGGTGGCTGGTACAAGGCCTGCAAAGTTGACAGGTGCGTCTGCTTGCCTGGGAAACAGACACTCAGCTGTGGGAGGCACTGATGCTTCAAAGGCAGCCTGTCAGCCATGTCATGTGTAAAGTTCCTCAAGGTGATGTGGCTGCACAGGCCCTTATTTTCCCCCAGGTTCCAATAGAACTCCATAACTTTGTAAGTGAGATAATTTACATATACAAAACCCACCTTAATATGATGCCATGGGCAAAAGCATGGGCCCTGTTCATTAACGCTGAGTCTTAAGGCTAGCTCCCAGGTTGCAGGAGGAGAGACACAGCCTTTAAGGCCATAGGGCAGACTTGCAGGAGCAGGCCGGCAGCCCTGTGAAGCCAGCACTTTGCAGCTGTGTCCAGGCGCCCACCCCGTCTCCCACAGCCTCAGGGCCTCCTGTCTGCAGAGGGCAGTGTGGCTCCTCCGGCAGCAGCCCACCAGCCTGGCCCAGTGCTGTTTCCTCTGACTGGAACACTTTTCTTGTCAGTAGTCTCTTCCTGTTTTAACTCTCATGTATTCTCTAAGACTCAGTTTACTAGTCTTCTGTTACTATTTCAGGAAAACTTTTTATTCTGAATCCCTAGTTTGGAGTAAATATCCCTCCTCTGACTCCCCATAGCACTTACCATAATTTCTGAATTTCACATGCTTTTTCCCAGTATGTGTAAACTGTCTGAAAACATGGAGTATAGCTGCTTTATCATTTATCTGAAACTATTTATTGTATAGTTTTTGCTGCATTGGGTCTTAGTTGCAGCACACATGAGATCTTTTTGTATCTACAGTGTCTTTTCGCGGCACACAGATTCTCTAGCTGTGGCCCTCCGACCTAGTTGCAATGCAGCATGTGGGATCTAGTTCCCTGACCAAGGATTGAACCCAGACCCTGTGCACTGGAGGTGCATAGTCCTGGCCTCTGGACCACCAGGGAGTTCCCAGCTTACTTCTAAAGCTCCTGTCATCAGTAAGAGAACAGTCCCCTGGAGTATATCTGTAGTAAAATGAGCTAGATTTATTTCTCATTTGTTGACGAGACTGCTCTGTCAGCAGCACAGAGGCACACCGTCTGTGTCCACGCTGCTTGGTCTTCTGCACACACAGCCCCCATTCTCTGACTCTGGTCCTGCTGGTGACGAGTTCTGGATTTGCGCTGCTTCCCCTCTCCTTGCAGCGGGAAAGGAGGAGGTGGAGAGCAGCGTCGGAGCGTGTGTCCTCTGTGCTGCCTGGCACAGGCAGCTCTGCGTCCAGGGGACGCCTGACGGCCGCTGGGCAGGCCCAGCACGGACCTTCCAGTTGAGACTGCCCAGTAGGCCGTGTGAGCAGAAAGGGCGCTGGGGTTTGTCCCACCAGCCGCGGGGCTCAGCGCTGTGGGCCCGGCATGCTCGAGCTAGAAGAGCCTCTTAGAATCTCAGAGGCAAACAGCGCCGCGGAAGTCTGACCTCAGCCAGACGACGAGCGCGCTTGCCCCCAGACCAGGCGTGTTGCCCGCGGCCGCCCCGGCGCTCACTGGGTCGCTCTGCCTGCTGTCTGCTTCCTTGCAGCCCGACTGTCACAACCACTCTGAAAAACCTCGGGGCCCTGTACAGACGCCAGGGGAAGCTTGAAGCTGCGGAGACCCTGGAAGAAGCGGCCCTGCGGTCTCGCCAGCAGGTCAGTCAGCAGCCTTCTGCTCGTAGCTTTCGTTCGATTCTCTTTCCTGAGACCTGTCGAATTGCTGATTTAGAGAGCAGACGTTTCCTGTTTTAGTCAGTCTGTGCAAGTAGAATTGGGTGGCTCGCCACAGGCACCAGCTGCAGAAGCAGGAGTCGGAGCCACCGGAGTCAGCAGCGCGGTGCCTGCGGGGCTGTCAGGAAGACAAAAGGCTGCACAGAGCGGGTGGACGTGTTTGCAGAGCACGTCTCCGATGCACTCCAACAGCCAGAATGTATGAGAACACAACGACCAGCTCGTGAGGAAATGAACACAGGCCCGAACCCGCCATTTTTCTGAAGATGCCGCAGAGCCGCCACCAGCACAGGGAAGGATGCTCCAGGTGGTCAGTCATCAGGGGAGGCACTGCTGCACACCCTCTAGGGAGGCTGGCAGGAAAAACACAGCAGAAGTAGCAGGTGTTGAGGAGGAGCTGTAGGGACTGCGGCCCTGCTCACGGCTGGTGGGGATGTGGACGGCCCAGCTGCCGGAGAGGACGGTTGGGAGGGTGCTCCAGGAGTGAGACCTGGAGCTCCTGTCTGACCCTGCGCGCCCGCTCCTGGCGCCTGCTCGAGAGGGCAGCCGGGTGCCGAGGCAGATGCTGCTGGTTCCCCTTCCTCCGCGCCGTGTTCTGTGCAGCTGCCCTGAGTCAGCGAGTGGTGAAGCCCTGCTCCTGGGAGGCACAGTCAGGCTCCTGCAAGTCTCTGGTCACACTTAGTCACCAGATCAGCACAGAGCTTGTCTGCACTGCTTCTGTTCAAGGACACCTTCTGCAGTGTATGTTGTTGACTCGTTAGTGTTGACCTCATGGCCGGCAGCATAACTCCTGCCTGAAGGGAGCTCATCTCCACAAGGCACGTGCCAGCCTTCTCGCGTAAGCTCAGGTCTCCAGAGGACTCTTGAGCACCACTCGAGGGGCCACCGGCCAAAATGTGGACAGCACGGTTCTGAGTAACTCAGACTGGGGGAAGGACGTTGTCTACAGCATGAGATGAAGCAGGAAAGCAGTGTCACCTTGTTCCGTCTTAGTGGGGATGTGCATGTCAGCTGACTTGAATTTTCCTCCACTCTCTGTGTGTCTGTGAACCCCCATGGAAGCACTGAGAGTGTTGATTTGGGATGACAGATCCATTTTGGCCGGTAGGTGAATTGGCAGGTATGGCCTCCATGAGTGATGAGGAAATACGATCATGGCAGTGTTGGTTTCAGTAGGTTGAATGTCCAGACGGCCGCACGTTCATCGATGGATGAATGGATACACCGTGTGGTATATCTATGCGATGGAATGTTATTTGGAAATAAAAAGGACTCCTGAAGCACTTTGCTTCATCATCTGAGGTGTTTTAGTTACGCTGAAACACGGTTTGTAAGGAACTTACAAGAAGGCTTGTTTACTGCCCTTTAGTTACCAGTTTTCAGAGTTAAGAGGGTAATATGTTACTATATACGTGTACAGGTATAAAGATGGCAGGTTTTGTTTTCTGTTTTTAGGACTGGAGGGGCTGATGTGGTTTTTCCCCCAGAGTGGTGTATGTGTAGGCTGTCATGCAACTGTTGGTCTATGGCGACTTTCGGGCTGGGGTTAAAGTTACCCATTGAGATTCTGTGAGAGGGATTAGGGAAGGCCCAGCCGAGGGCCTGGCCATGATCCTCTCCCTGCCGGTGCCCCCGCGGGAGCCCCTCTGTCACCCTTCCTGGGTCTCCGACTGAGGGGCTGCTGTTCTGGGGAAAGGGGCTCTGAGCACGCGCCCTGGGTGTGTGCGGCGTGGGCTTCTGGCTCTCGGTCTGCAATGCCCCTTCATCGTCGGGCCTTGCTGTGAGCCAGCACCGCATAGTGTTACCAGCCAGCAGCATCTGGAGTCTGGAGCTGAGCTGCAGACGTTTGAAGAAGGGGTTGCCGGTGCCTTGCTGAGAACTGGCCTCTCCTGACAGGAGGGCCAGTGTCCACTTCCCTGTGGACATCACTGCAGCATGTGGTCTGTTTGGGGTTGTGTCCCTTGCGGAGGAAACCGTGAGAGTCAGCGAAGAGACGGTGTTTGCGTGCGCCGTCTGGGTGGGAGCTCCATCTGGAACTTCAGACGGGCTGTACCTGCTCATCCGGTGGCTCTGGGGTGCATGTGGGAAGCCCGCTGCCAGGCGCTGACGCAGGGACCCATACCCAGGTGTGCGCAGGTGATCCTGAGGGTAAGGTGCCTGGCTTCCGCTTCCCGTCTCAGGAGCAGGACTTTGCCCTGAAAATGCTGTTCGTAAGCCAGGGGCTAATTTCTTAAAATGTTGTACTCAGAACAATGTAATCCATGAGTCTTCACCCTGTACTTACTTTGGAGGTGTGGAACACCGAGCCCTTGGTGTTAACAGTGTTAGAAACTGGGCATTTCCCCAACATCTCACGATGAAACTTCCCAGACGTGGAAGAGAGACGTCCCCGTGTGCTCACCAGCTAGACCGAGTCAAGAGCATCTCTCCCCCATCTGTCCTTTAGTCCTTTTGTTGGGATGCCTTTCAAAGTTGTGTACCTCATTACACTTCCTTCTGAATACTTCAGCATGCACCTCACTGCCTGGAGCTCAGTATTCGTTCATAGTGTTTTAAAATTTGAGGTAAAAATCTATATATGGTGGAATGTACAAGTCTGTATGTTCTTAAGAATCCCTGTTCTTACTTACCCTCCAGTGTTTCAGAGCTTTCCCCCCCTAGTACATGTTTAGTCATCCCAGAAATCCACAGTAGGCTCAAAACTAGAGTCAGAGGTCAGCGTGGCAGAGTCCGGGATGCGTGGAGGATAGAGAAGTCTGATGCAGCAGTTCAGTGAGAGGAAAATCGCCTTTCCCCACACCAGCCTCTGAAGCTGGTGGCCATCTTCCCCGGGAACGCACAGACAAAACCCACAGCACAGTGTTGGTGGGAGGAGAGGAGATTGACAGAGATCAAGCCCTGAGCGTGTGGAGTGGGGCACTGACTCCAAGAGCCTAGACCACCAGAGAACTCACCCTGGGGGGTATCAGGTAGTAAGAACACACACAAAGGAGACCACTTGAATACATCAACCGGGATCACCCAACCACCAGTAGCGCCTTGTGCAGGACACCTCATCTAAACAGCAGACAAAACAAAAATGCAAGCTGCGTCGTCAGCAGACAGGATGACCACCTCATGCAGCCTTGTCCAGCAGAGGAAAAACAGACAAAAACTCAGCACAAATCTCACCCTGTGCAAAGCTTACACAAACCACGGCACCAATCATATGAGGGCAGAAACCAAAAGGAAGAAAGAGCTCAACTCTGAAGCCTGGGAAAAGGAGACCTCAGATACAGTAAGTTTAAAAAACAAGAAGAATGTAAAGGCAGAGAAATACTACACAAATGAAGGAACAAACTAGAAACACAGAAATCGAAATAAATGAAGAGGAAATAGGCAAACTCCCTGAAAAAGAATTCAGAATAATGATAGTAAAGATGATCAAAAACCTTGAAAACAAAATGGAGAAAAATGCAAGAATCAATTAACAAAAACCTCGAAGAATTAAAGAATAAATATACAGAGACAAACCGCACAATTACTGAAATTAAAAATATTCTAGAAGGAATCAATAGTAGAATATTGTAGAATATTAGTAGAATATTGTAGAGTAATAGTAGAAGCAGAAGAACGAAATCAGTGAGCTGAAAGATAAAATGGTGGAAATAACTTCTGAAGAGCAGAATAAAGTAAAAAGAATGAAAAGAACTGAGGATAGTTTCAGAGACCTTTGGAACACTAACATCAAATGCACTAACATTTGAATTATAGGAGTCCCAGAAGAAGAAGAGAAAAAGAAAGGGTATGAGAAAATTTTTGAAGAGATAGTTGAATATTTCCCCAACATGGAAAAGGAATAGTCAATCAGGTCTTAAGAGGTGCAGAGTCCCATACAGGATAAACCCAAGGAGAAACACACCAAGACACATAATAATCAAACTAACAAAGACTAAACACCAAGAAAGAATATTAAAAACTGCAAGGGAAAAGCAACAAGTAACATACAAGGGAAACCCCATACGCTTAACAGCTGATCTTTCAGCAGAAACTGCAGGCCAGAAGGGAATGGCAGGGTATATTTAACGTACTGAAAGGGGCATATCTACAACCAAGATTACTGTACCTGGCATGGATCTCATTCAAAATTGATTGAGAAATAAAAAGCTCAAGACAAGCAAAAGTTAAGAGAATTCAGTACCACCAAACCAGCTTTACAGTAAATGTTAAAGGGACCTATATAATCAAGAAGTACAAGAGAAGGAAAAGATCTACAAAATCAACCCCAAACAATGGCAATAGGAATATATATATCAATAATTACTTTAAATGTAGATTGATTAAATGCTCAAACCAAAAGACACAAACTGGCTGAATGGATGCAAAAACAAGACCCATATATATGCTGTTGACTAGAAGCCCACTTCAGACCTAAAGACACATATAAACTGAAAGTGAGAAGATGGAAAAATATATTCCATGCAAATGGGAAGCAAAAGAAAGCTGGAGTAGCAATCCTCATATCAGACAAAATAGACCTTAAAATGAAGATTACAAGAGGTAGGAAGGACACTGCATAATGATCAAGGCATCAATCCAGGAGGAAGACATGACAATTGTAAATATCTATGCACCCAACATAGGAGCACCTCAGTACATAAGACAAACACTAGCAGACATAAAAGGAAAAACTGATAGTAGCACAATAATAGTAGAAGACTTTAACCGTCCCGCTCACACCAACAGATGGATCATCCAAACAGAATTAATAAGGAAACACAGGTCTTGAATGATACATTAGATGAGATGGATCTCATTGATATCTTTTGGACATTCCATCCAAATGCAGAAGAATACACCTTCTCAAGTGCATGTGGATATTCTCCAGGATAGACCACATCTTGGGTGACAAATCAAACATCAGTAAATTTAAGAAAATCGCCATAGAAAGGAACACATTTGAGCCAGTTTTAATGAGGTGGATGAATCTAGAACGTATTATATATAGTGAAATAAGTCAGAAAGAGAAAGATGAATATTGTATTCTAACGCATATATACGTAATCTAGAAAAATGGTACTGAAGAATTTATTTACAGGGCAGAAGGCAATGGCACCCTACTCCAGTACTCTCGCCTGGAAAATCCCATGGACAGAGGAGCCTGGTGGGCTGCAGTCCATGGGGTCGCTAAGAGTCTGACACGACTGAGCAACTTCACTTTCACTTTTCACTTTCATGCGTTGGAGAAGGAAATGGCAACCCACTCCAGTGTTCTTGCCTGGAGAATCCCAGGGATGGGGGAACCTGGTAGGCTGCCCATCTGTGGGGTCGCACAGAGTCGGACACGACTGAAGACTTGGCAGTGGAGAAACGGACATAGAGAATAGACTTAGGAACGTGGGGAGAGGGGAGGAGAGGGTGAGAAAGAGTGACATGGAAACTTCCATCACCCTGTGTGACACAGAGCCGTGGGAGTTCGCTGTAAGGCTCAGGAAACTCAAACGGGGGCTCTGTACCCACCTGGGGGGTGGGGTGGGGCAGGAGATACACGCATACCTATGGCTGATTCATGTTGAGGGTTGACAGAAACCAGCAGTTCTGTAAAGCAATTATCCTTCAATAAAAAATAAAGCACAGAAGTCTGAGCACAGCGTGAGCGCTAACGGCTGGACCCCCGTCCCCCGCCTGGCTCGCAGGGCCTTGACATCGTTCACAAGCAGAGAGTGGCGGAAGTGCTGAGTGACGCCGAGAGCGCGGAGAAGCGGCGGAGCCGGGAGAGCCTCAGCGCGGACGCGGTCAAGTACGAGAGCGGCCCTGACGGCGGCGAGGAAGTGAGTATGAGCGTAGAGTGGAACGGGGTAAGTACAGTACACAGCGCGCCCGCCCGGGCCGCCCGCTCCCCCGTGGGCTGCCTGCTTTTCTCCAACTAAGTTCAAATTAAGCCTTCTGTAAGTTCGAACCTTCTGCTAATACTGCAGTCTGTTACTTGTTTGAAGAGATTGTCTTCTCTTTAGGAATCTGTGAGAGCTCTTGGCTTTCCTCTGAGCACGTAATGCTGATTGAGTGTCCTGGTTGTTTAAAGCATACTCCATCATCTGGTTTGACTTTAATGTTAGGATTAGTGCGGCAGAGAACTAACTCGCTTTTTTAACTTAACCCATTTTCATTGCTAACTTCAGTGCTCCTAATTTCACTGACGAGGCTGCTGTAGATTTTGTTAGAATTAATCAGTCCTTCACAGGAAGATGATGATCCAAATAGAACTTGTTTGTAGACGAGAACAGGGCGGGGCCTCCCCCGTGGCACCAGGGGTGAAAAACCCACCTGCCCAGCAGGAGACGTAAGACACGCAGGCTCGGTCCCTGGGTTGGGAGGTCCCCTGGGGGAGGGCGTGGCAGCCCACTCCAGTGCTCTTGCCTGGAGAATCCTGTAGACAGAGGAGCCCGGCCGGCCACGGTCCATGGAGTCGCAGAAAGTCGGACTGAGTGATTCAGCACATGTGCACACTCTTCCTGTCCTGGCTCAGTCCACGGAGGGCCTTTGGGTTGCAAGCTTGTTCTTGCATCAGACGCTTTTCACCTCCCTGGCAGACTCCCCCCGAGGAACGTATTCCCACTGCTGTTCCCCAGGGTTGCCAGAGCGCACGTGGCCTTCCGCACATTTTCCAGTGCACTTCTGTCGCGCTGAGCTGGTGTCTCTGAAGGCTCGCCTTCATAGGCGAGCGCTGGATGCAGGTCTCCTTTAGTACAGTCAGCTCTGCTGTTCTTTCATTGTTTAAGTCACGTTATGCAATTTGATGAGGGTTTTCCAAGTTGCTTAGTGGTAAGAATCTGCCTGCAATGCCAGAGACCTGGGTTCTGTTCCTGGGTTGGGAAGAGTCCCTGGAGAAGGGAATGGCAACCCACTCCAGTACTCTTGCTTGGAGAATTCCAGGGACAGAGGACCCTGGTGGGCTACAGTCCATGGCGTTGCAAAGAGTTGGACTAAACAACAATAAAAAGTACAGTCTGACCAGTTATAACTGTGCAGGTGTTTGCCAAACAGCTCAGGGCCTTCCTTGCGGTCTGCCCTTTTGAATCTGTCCTTCGGGGTTTTCTGTGGCTATAGCAGTTGGGCATGGGTCAGCCTTCTGGGCTGACGTTTCGCGCAGAACTCTGCCGGCCAGCCTTTGAGGGAGCGCCTGTTTCTGCTTTTATCCGGCGGCTTCCCGGCTTTCATCTTCGGTGCCAAGACAACCAATCAGCATGTGCTTCGACCACGCGCCCGTCGGGCAGGTGCCCAGGGCGCGGGGGCAGTGCAGCCCTGCCGCGTCCGCGTCCAGCCCGCACTGTGTACTGTGCTCCCCATGGTGGCTGCCGTCCGCGAGCTTCGTGTGGAGGGCCCGCCCGCCGCTAGTCCTGAGAAGCCAGGGGGCAGGGTTTGAACCTTCAGAGTGAAGTTCTGGGGGAGCTTTCTCTTGAGACAGTATTTCTAGGTCATTCTTTAAGTGACATCATGGGATAATAAAATCATTGACACCTCAGGGTTCTCTTGGAGTCTTCACGACTGAGACCCGGGGTGAGGAGAGCTGCTCTCATCTCCCGTGGAGGGGTGGGCTGTGGACCCGTGGGTGCAGAGGGTGGAGGCCCCCACCTCCCTCTCCCAGTGCCTGCCTGCTCCCGCTTTCGTCTCACGTCCTCTCCCCGGGACAGGCTGTCACTTAGGACGTGCACATGGTGGGCACGGGGTGCCTTTTACTTAACTCTTGGACACCAGTGGCTCTGCGTCTTTGACAAAATCCACTCCAGGGCATTTGGCGTGGCAGTCGGTTCATTGGCTGAAAAGAATCTAGATTTTAGGTCATCTAGTGCAGCACCTAAAATCACTTTGGGCAGCATAAGGAACCCCCCCCTTCAAATGGGGTCTTCCGTGCAGCAGCGAGTAAGCAGAGAGCTCCTGGGGTTCACTGGGGAGGCACAGCGAGAGCCTGCTCAGACCATCCCGCCCCCTCGGGCCTTGCTCTCAGACCAGCGTCCCTGGACGCGCTGACGTTTGGGGGCCACGCTGACGTTTGGGGGCCACGCTGCAGTTGACTTGTTTGATCTTCACTGCATAGGTTTTAAGAAGAGGCAGGAAAGCTGTATGCACCCTTAGGTGTTGTTTAAATTCAGCTTTGCTGAATCAGAGGAGCCCATTGTAAGTGTCACCTGGGTTTGGGGCTCACACACGCTCTCCCCACCGTCTCTGCCCAGGTGTGAGGTTAAGTGCCTGATGCCATCTCGGCATGTTTGCAGGCTTCCCTGGGGCTCCAAGGCAGACAGACAAAGAATTGTTGCTGTTTGCAGCCACTTTGCTGTGGGCATTAAGATCTTCTCAGTGTTACGTGGTCAGGATAAAAGATAGAAATAAACGAGAGTTGAGGCGGGCGCTGAGGCTGGACCTGTCTGTAACTTCACATTTCAGACCACAGGTTCTGCGAGGCAGCTGCCTTGTTCTTTACTGTCTTAAGGACTTGGTGCACTCTCAGTGAGAAAATGCTATTCAGGTTTTATTTTATATTGGCGTTCTCTGTTAGAATTTAATTTTTTACAAAAGGATTTCACGGGTAAAGAATTTGTCCCCTAGTAAATAAATGTGAGCCAAGTGGACAAAAACACAAAGGGTTTCAGCGCACCTTGAAAAGTTTGGGAGCCTCTGTGGAGGGAGAGTGCTGAGTGAGCAGCCCTCACCTGGGTTTTCACAGGACCCCCGGCGAGGCCTTCTCAGCACTCAGAAGTGACACTGACCTTGAAGGGCAGTCGAAGCCAGGACCGGTGGGTTACGATCTTGACCCCTGCAGGTGCTGCACGGCTGGTTCAGCACCCAGCTGAACCGCATGCTGTTAAAATACAAGGGCAGTGAGCCTGCTGGACCTGTTCTGACAATTGAGGTGAAGTTTCTGGATCAGATTCTCAACATGGTGGATAACTGCTTTAGAGAGGTGCCATTCTGCTCTTTTTTAATGTGCCATAAAGATCATAATTGAAGTACCTGAACGTGGAACTTCATCAACGTTGTTTTTAGGTAGACTCTTCAGGTCTAAAAGTCGCTGTCAGGAAAAGTCCCTAATGGTCCTGCCTATAAAGACACTCATGCCCCATGCACACTAAGCCTTTCTGGGTGAAACTGGCCTTGTGGGCCTCTGCGGCCCACGTGTCAGCCGTGGGGACTGTGCGGAGCCTCAGGGCTGCCTGTGATCCAGGAAACCAGGAAACGCCGCACATCTCCCGTTCTGAGTGGAGTGCCAGCCTGCAGTGCCGGGCTCTCTGCTGGGGTCCCAGGCTGCCCCCGGTGTTAATGATTCCCAAAGCTTCTCACACAGTAAGCTCTTCCCCAGGATTACTGGGAATGAGATACTGTTAATGACAAATAGTTTAATTTTTATTTTTAAAAAGTGACATTAGGAAGACAGCGAGAACATACCAAAGGGAAAGAATTAGAAAGCACCGAGTCACCTGAGTCCGTAGCTAACATGCCCCGCTCTGCCGCTCTTTACCCGACCCTTGCGCTGTCAGTGTCTGTTCGGAAGCCCGCTCTTCGATGCAGGCGCTCTTCCGTGGCAGGACAGCGATCTAGACTGTTTTCCAAGTTGAATGCAGGGACTCTTCCCACCCCTCAAGTCTGTGCTGAGTAGAAGCCCACCCGGGTCGGGTAGGTTTGTGCTGTCCTTCCTCTGGTTCTCCCAGGGGAGGGTCCCAGGGGGTGAGAGCAGGGAGGGTGGGCACCCCTCCCTGGGTTTGCTCCCCTCCAGCTTACCCCATGGCGGGGCGGGAGAGAGTGAGTGTGTGCGTGTGTGTGAGAGGTACTTCCGGAACCTGAGTGAACTGACTCTTCCGTACCCTGAGTGTCTAGGACAGGAATGTTATAAATGACACTCCTATAGTGTAGCACTGAATTTTGAAGTGAACGGAAGTTGTACTATTTACAGAATTATATTAACATTTTAACATTCTTTTTCTGAAGAGCAGCAAGAACTTATGTTTTCTTGTCCTCCTAGCACTGATGGGGAGTTGGTAACAAGTTTTATTTTTCCATTTTAAAGATGAGAAAGATGAAGCTCGGGCTGGTTAAATGACTTGCTCAGCATCGCATGGTGAGTCAGCGCGGGCGGGTGGGCGCAGGTCCCTGCGGGCGGGCTCCCTGCTGGCCAGGACCAGGATGTGTGCCGCCGCGGAGATCCGCGTCCTTAGTTACTTTTACTTTGGATTATCAACTGCATGTTTAAAATGTGCTGTACTTTGGAAGCCAGTGTTGCTTAAAATTTCTGAAATGTCTGAAATGTCAGTGTACGTTAGGGGAAGCCATCTGAGTTGAGAGGCCCCTGTGTGGCTCGGGGCTGCGGGCCCCCTGGGCGCAGGCTGATGTGAGCGCACTCCTCGCCGAGTGTGGACTCGCCTGTGTGCCCTGTGCTTTCGCTTCGGAGTCTCCTTACGCTCAGTGGCTTGAAAGACGTGTCCTGGCTGTCTGTCAAGGAGATCTCTGCCACGGTGCCAGTCCACGTTCTGAACTGTTGATTTTATTCAGACGACGATTTGGCATGATGGGTAGATGAAGTAAAGGTAGCTTACGTAAGGCCCAGGACCTGTTTCATCCGGGGCTGACAGGAGCAGGCAGAAGGTCATCCCAAATACCAAAGCAGTTAAAACGCCGCCAAGGTGTTGTGACCTGGAAATACTGTGGGCCGCGCCGCGCCGCGTGGGCGCGGTCCGGCCGGCTCACTGCTCTCTCTCGTTTCTGTCTGGCAGGCCTAGCCGCCCGTGCGACACCCGCTGTCCCCTGCATGACGGCTCCTCCTCTCTCCAGTGCTGACCGCTGTCTAGCATCCCTAGGATTCTCTCTCTGACTGGCCGCTCCTGGTGCTGCTGTCCTGTCGGGGGGCTCCTCATCTCTGTATACATGTAGTTTTGCAGATATGTACTCAGTAATACAGGCTGTGTTAATAAGCCACCCGCTGTGTAACACGAGTCAGGCGGCGCCGCGCGACTGGCCGCCCCCTTTGTGAGAGGTAGTGGTAGTGCCCCGTGTCCCTGCCTTGGCATGATGGTGCCCGTGACCCTCCAGGCTGTCAGAGCAGGGCGTGTGCTCTCCGGGCGCCCGGCGTCCTGGCGGGCCCTCCCCTTTGGAACGCGCTCACGTAGACCCTGCTGTGTAGTCTTCATGTGGGATTTTGACAATTCTGCTTTCCTCTGCTAATCTTTAAGTGTGGAGTGATTTGTGTACTTGTGTCTTTCTAACTTCTAATAAACTCACCCCAACTGACCTGTGTCTTGGTGTCTGTCTGCCTCGTAGAACTTCTCACGCTTTCCATGGAATGCGGCCTTGCCGGAGCTTCTACAGGGGGAGGGGTGGGGCTCCTGCTCATCTAACCAGGTGGTTCCTTCTGAGAATAAAATCTGCTCTGTACACGTTTTCACTTTTAAGTGTTTGATTTTCACGTCCAGATCCTGCCACAGGTTTCAGTTATTAATGTCTGAGTCAAGAACGGGAGAGCTGGGCGCACTTTACTTGTTTCCTACCGGGGTCTAAGGGCTTTTAGTTACGTGTATAGGATGAATGTTTTGTTTACCTTCCCCACTGCTTTTATAATCAGCATGTAATAAAACAGCCCTTCAAAACTGAACGAAGCAGCGGCGTATCTGCCGCATGCAGATGGAACTGTTGAAGGGCAGCTGCCGGTGTCAGATCTGCGGGTTCGGGTCCTGTGCCATTGCATGGACCCAGCGCCTCCATACAGAGCTTGATTTTGGTGCTGTCTCTAGAAGCCGCCTTAATTTCCTTGAGACTTTCTGTGTATCTTTTGTTTCAAAACAGTGATGTAATTAATTTTCGTTTCGGGGATTTTATTACTTTTATTTGAATAAGCTTTTTCATGTTCAAACGTTTTCATATTCTTTGGGTTATCTTTAATGAAATTTAAAAAAGGAAGACTTCTGTTTGAAGTGTATTTGCATACATGGTGAATTGGTAATTTCCATAGGACTCATATAACCAGCAAGTTGCAGACCAGCAGGTCAGCCATGGTGTGGATTCTTGGAAGGAGAACCCCCTGCAGCTTCACATTTGTTCACGTTTCTTTCAGGATGGCACTGGATCTTTAAAACGCAGTGGTTCCTTTAGCAAACTCCGGGCTTCAATTAGACGCAGCAGTGAGAAGCTGGTTAGGAAGCTGAAGGGAGGAAGTTCACGAGACAGTGAACCAAAGAACCCCGGGTAACTATCTCCGGCCCGCGCGCCCCCTGCCCCGCCCACACCCGCCTCACCCACTGGCTTCGGCACACATTCCAGCCTGCGCCCCACGTGGTAGCCATGGAAAGGTTTAGTAGTTGCAATCTAATTATCTGCCAGGACAAGTTGAGAAATAATTGTGAAATTTCCTGTTTAGAAGCTAAAAGAGCTGAAGGCTTTAAAGAATGTACGGAGTTCTTTAGTTTTGCTTCGTTACATGTTCAAAGAAAGCCTTAGCAGTGAAAATTAAGAATTTAATATTAAAATACTGAGCATACTAACTTTTCTCTTAACATGCGTTATTCATTTTTAAAGCCAGTTTTAATCTTTTGAAATCAAATGCCAGCTGAGTATATTAAATCCCATCATACAGGTATTATTATAGGAAGAAGATGGTTTGACAAGACTTTTTGTTAATGAGTTTCTTTTGGAGATTTAATAAACCTTAGCTTTTGCCATGTGTCTAGAAAAGAGTCTCAGTGATGAATCTTTTAGGGTCTTTGGAACAAAAGCTTTTAAGTTGTCCGAGGAGTCTGGTTCTGAGGTGCTCCTTGTCGTTTATGCGGGCCCTCAGAGGAGGGGCTCTTTGCCCTTCTCTGTTACGTGCTCACAGGTCGCCGGGTCTCTGGGTTACTTCTGGTGTGAACGGCTTCCTCCTTCCGGGCATTTCTTCCAGAAGCGCTGTGCTGTGCTGACAGCTGGGCTGTGAAACTCAGCCTCCCTAAAACGGTGCCTGCTTTTAAATGTTGATTCTTAGTATGACTCAGTTGTAAAGCATTTCACGCTAAGTGCTGACCCGTTACTCCTTTGGGTGACGTGTGGGAATGTAAAGCTGTGTCCCTTTGCTGTCGGGCATGTCCCGTCTCGTTCCCCCGTCCTCGGGGAGGGTCCGAGTCCCGAGACCCCTGGTGTCGCCCAGCCCTGCCCTCGGGCCCGAGCCTCGCTGGTGGGGAGAGGGGCCCGTCTCAGCTCTGCCCCCACCGTGGTTTGGCTGGTGGCGGACTTGCTTTGCAGGCCAGAGGGACGGCTGGATTCTGCATGTTGCCGTCGCCCTGCTTCTCAGCAGTGTCTGCAGCCGTGTCTGCACAGGGAGCTGTGTGCAAGCCACCGACGTCCGCTGTGGAGCTGCTGCAGGGCTTGGACGAGGGGCTGTCGCGCTGGTGGCGGTCTTGCCTGCGGGAGACAGGCGCGTCTAGGGAAGGAGGTCCTGAGGGGCCCCCATTTGATTTCCAGAACTAAAACGATGGGGTGCTGCCTGCCCCTCCGACGTTTGGAAGATTGAACCTCCTGTTCCCAACGCAGGGAGGGCTGAGCCGCTTGCTGGGCGCCGGCCAAGTCCGCTCCTTCTGCAGCTGGCTCTGAGGCGGGCAGGGACCGCCCAGCGTGCCCTCAGTGTCCACAGGCCGCCCCTGGGCGCACACACGTCGGCTGGCTGAGGGTCTGGGCATCTTGTGGCCCGCCTGTAATGTGGAGCCCATGGCTTGTCTCTGCTGTGGCGTGTGTGGCCGCTCCCTGGCGCTCAGTGCTGGGCTAGCCCGAGGGAGGGCCTGCTGAGGATGGACCCCACGGAGCAGACTGACAGTCTTCACATATAGTGTAACTTGGGATGGCATCTTATGGAACTTTTTGAAAAGTAAATAATTTATGTTTATTCCATCAAATGCATAAGAGAAAGTAATCTTTCCAGATAAGAGTAACGATCTCAGTTCACTGGACGGGTGGCTCTCCAACCCGAGCGGGCCTCAGTGTTTCCTGGGCCGGGGCCCGTCCCTGTGTTTCTGATGGGCGGGGGGCACATGCGGGGGACTTGCCCTTCCAAGTTCCCGGGTCGTGCCAGTGCTGCTGATTGGGCCACATTTGACAGAGAGGCACTGAGGTGGGGGTTGTGGGAGTGGGGTCTTTGGCCCAAGGTGGGCACAGTCCAGGAGGCCCTGGATGCCTTGGCATTGCAGACCCTGAGGGTTTAAGTCAGGGTGAGGATGCAATTCAGAGGTGTTTACAAGGCATCAAGTTATTCTTTCATCTCATCTTGTAAAGAGAAGTTTGAGCACAAAGGTGGTATATCTTTCTTAGAAAACGCTAGCTGGCCAGTTACATCAGAGAATCGTGAAGCGTGCCCAGATGTCCGTGCTTGAGATCGGGGTTGATTCTGTGCTGCGCCTTGCTCCTGAGAGGTTCTGGACAGAGGAAAAGCCGTGCAGGGCTCCAGGTTCCTGGGATGTTTCTGTCCTGTCCTGGGGGGAGTTTGGGGAGTGAGTTTTACTTGGTGATCAGTCAGTTAAGGCTTTGTTTTCAGTGTAGTTTGTTCGGTGAGACCCCAGGACGTGCCTGCCGTGTGCCTGGCACTCTGCCTGCGGTACTGGTGGACACACGGCCAGTTCCTGGGCCTCTGGTCCCTGCAGCGGGAGCGCCTGTGTGTGCGTGTATGCGTCTGGTTGTACTCAGCCGCCACGCCTGTGCTTCAGCCTCACGGCCACGCACTCAGCAGTGGTCACTGTCGACGTCAACAGTTCAGATGCAGAATTACTGATCCTATTAAAAGCAATTAAAAATCACCCTTCCTGTTGGTCCTTTTAGCTTTTAAAGCTAAGGTGACTTTTTGTTTGAGGTCATCCATAGTGGCAGTAAGCAATACAGTATCTTCAAACGATCCATAATTTATGTTTAGATTGTAGGTAATCTGCAGGATATATTAAGTATTTTAAAGGTGTCAGATCGAAGAAAAAACTAAATATATGTATAAATCACTATTTTGTGTAAATCCAAATCCATGAAATTTGTTTCAAATTTTGGTTTCTGGGCAGAGAAACCCAAGCCTCAAAGTTTTACTAATAAAAGGTTATTTGCTTTTTCTTAGATTTTATATGGAAAAATCTATGAAATACATACTGCGTTCATGCATTTGATCTCAGTAGTGAGCTTTGCGGGGCCCTCTTTGGCGAGGTCGCTCAGGGCTGCGTTTATGGGCCCGCGGGCGGTACTGGCAGGGCCTCTCGGCTCCGGGAGGAGCCAGGCTTCAGAAAGGGAGGCTCTGAGGACGTCGAGGTTTATCCGTGGCATTCCGAGACAGGCTTTTTGACGAGGAAGACACAGAGAAACTGCGGTTTTTGTCTAATGGGTGCGGAATACAGTGTATCTGGGGCATCCATGTTGGGAACTGGGTGGGCCTCCCAGACGAGGCGAGCTGCAGGCAGGCCTGCTCCCGGTCGGGGATGGCCCAGGCCCCCGTGGTGCTAGGCCGTGGAGGGGTGGCTTGGCTGCTCCCCACTCCTGGCGACTCACGTGCTGATGGTTTGTCCTTGCATGTCCGCCGGGCCGGTGCAGCATGAAGCGAGCCAGTTCTCTGAATGTCCTTAGCGTGGGCGGCAAGGCGGCCGAAGACCACTTCCAAGTAAGGAGCCCCACCCCGCTGTAGCATCCGTCACCTTCTGGACCGTGCTGGCGGGGCCTTTTGGCTCCGCACCGCCGCAGCCTCGGCACAGCCTGTCCGTGCATAGCCTTCCTGACCCCAGACGAGCAGACAGCATGATGTCGTGTTCACAGTCAGCACGGACTTAAGCATCGAACTGTGGGAGTGCTCGCTTTGGGAACATTCTCTCCAGATAATTGGTCTTCAAAATGTTGATTGACAATTAAAAGCTAAATGATAAAGTAATAACAAAACTTGACCAGCTGTCACTGTGTATTATTAGTTTATGATTTTAGCCTCCAGCGGTGCCGGCGTGTGTAACTAATACATCTGGCTAAGCTGTTCAGTGTTTTTAAATGACCTGAAACTTGACTAAGATGAACACAGTCACTTTGTCACCTGTCCAAGTCTTACACGAACTGGCCATCTTTGCATTTAAGACCGTTGGCACCCCCCTCTCCATCAGACGTGGCCTCTCTGTCTTCCATGTGTGGCCGGGCCCCTGGCCCCTGTGACCTGAGGTGGGTCCCCTGGCCCAGGCATCCTGGGCACTGCACCTGGCTCCCAGTTGCTTCAGTCCCCCTGGTGACTGTGATGTCCTTAGGCGGTGGCAGGCCAGCTGGCGTGCTTCCCCCAGCACCCGGGGTGACTGCACAGGCCTCTGGTCAGGGGTGTGACCCCCGATCTGTCTGTCAGGGGCTGCCTGGGGCCTGGAGGATGCGTTCCTGGTGAGGATGGTGAAGGAAAGCCCCTCTGTTTTCAGAAGGTCGGGAGCTGATACAGTCCTTGTCTGATTCTTGTTTCTTGCACACGCACATCTGAGCATCAGGACTCTTGTGACGTGAGTCAGCGCCAAGACCACGGGAGGCTGGTGTCTTCGAGGCGCTGGGGAAGAATGACCTCTTCCGTCTGTTCTCTCATGCAGGAACAAAGGCGTTGTCTGGCAGACTTGAGGGCTCTGAGTGCCAGGCCCCCTGGGGAGGCAGAGCTAAGTTAAGCCCCGAGGCTAACGCGCAGAGACCCTCAGAGCTTGGCCAGGGCCCTCCCCCTTTAGGGGCCGCCGCCTCTGCTGAGTTCCATCAAGTTCTGCAGCCCTGGTGCCCAGGAGCTGCCACAGCCGACAGTGAGGCCGCTGCCCGCCGACTCCGCCCAGCTCTGAAACCTGCTTTCACAAGTTGTGCTGTGTGAAGGCTGCTCACGGGGACGGGTGCCTTAACCACGTCCTTGGAGAACGGGAATCAGGGATGGGGGCTGTGGGCAGGCCCCGCCCCAGGTTGCAGCCCCTTCGCACATGGAGATGCGTGTGTTCCTTTTAACAGCTCTTCTTTGTAGGGTTAAGTAACCCAGGGTGATTCTGACGGAGGCATTTGCAGATCAGCCCTGAGGTTGCTGAAGGGAATCCTGACATACCAGCTGGTTCGCTGAGGGTGACTCCAGGTGACGCCCACCGAGCACGGGGCGTGCGCTTACTGAGGGGCTGGGGGTGCGGGCATCCTGGTGCCATGGAGTCCAGGTTTAGTTCTCTTCCTGTTGATCCGGTGGGAGATGTCCCAGCAAAGGCACTTCCAGCTGCCTTTCCCGCCCGAACTGCGCTGGGTCAGGTGGTGGGGCTCCCCAGGGCTCCCTCTGGGGGTGCCCTAGCTGCACCTGTCCTTCACCCCAGCAGGGAGCAGGGCAGAGGCAGCAGCCCCCTGGGGTCGTCATGGCGAGGTGGGGCTTCAGCTTCGGGGGTTTCTCTCATCGAGGAACGGGCCACCCCTGCAGAGGCCTGCTTGTGAGTGCCATGTCCCTGGAGGCAGGGGGCCGCCAGGCTGGGGCTCCTGACCCCCGTGCGCTGCAGCTGCTCAGTGGTCAGGACGCTTCTGAGTGCTCCCCGGAGGTGCGTTGAAGGAAGGGGAGAGGAAGGCAGAGCCGTTGCCCCTTCAGGTGCCCGTTTAGGTGGGGGCGATGTGTCTGTCACCTCACCGCCCGGAGCGGGGCCACGGCACGGTCCCAGCTCCTGCCTTCTTGCGTTCATGTTTTCTGCCAGCCTCGGAGCTGGTACAGGACCAATGTGGGGCTGAGGCCAGAATGCTCCCGGCTGGTGGAAACTGACCTCTCCTGCAGGGCCCTTGGTTGACCCTGGCCTGGCGTGGAGCCTGCTGGCCCCTTTCCTGGGGGTGTGGTGGCTTCTGCAAGGCCGCCTGGAGGCAGTGTTTCCATGAGTGGGGCCAGGCTGCTAAGAGCTGACCTGTTCAGTGGGGAGATGCCCTGTTCTGGTCTTTGAGGGAAGCCCAGTGTAATCTCAGAGGGCAGTTGGGGGTCTAGCCCGCCTGCCTGCCCACCCGCCCTCCTTTCCTGGTGAGGAGACCCTTGGGGGCATTGTTTCTGACGAGTCAGACTCACCCCAGCCAGGACCCAGGCTGTGGATGGTCTGAGCGCCCGCAGGAATGTGAGGGTAGGGCTGTGTCAGGGCAGAGGTCGGGAGGACCCGGGCCTTCTCGGCCTCCTGCCCCTCCCCCGGGTGCTGCAGGGACCCAGCTGGTTATTTTCTTAAAGTTAAAACTATTCCTTTGGTCAGAAGACGGCTGGGAATAGCACGTACCAGTCACCATCCTCAGGGAAGCAGCCTCCCCGAGGAGTCGGCTTACGGAGTGCGGCCCTCGTCGGTAGACTTTATACGAGATCCTGGGAAGGCCTGCTGTGTCTGCGTGGGGCCAGCTGCTGACGGGTTTCCATTTGCGCTTGTGTTTGAGTCGCCGGGCTGGCACCCTCCGTGGAATCCCCGACACAGATGCGTGTGTTTTCACGCCGCTCGCCAGCACGGCAGGGGACGCGGGCGGCTCACACAGTGTGGAGCCAACCCTCGGGGTCGCGGGCCTGCGAGGCCCGTCTGGCGGTCCCTGGGGTGTGGGCTGGGGACAGGCAGGCGGGCTCCTTCCCGAGACACGGAGGGGAAGCCCCACTGCAGAGTCCCGGGGCCTGCGGCGGCCGCATGCTGGGCGGCACCTCCGGCGCGGGTTGGCCTGCCTTCTGACGGGGGCGGCCATTCTCAATCTCTCTTCTCACTGTGGAAGCTATTTGGAACTGTCCATAGTTAATTACAAAAATAAACTTTTATTTCCTGTTGTAAAGTCCCTGCACTTTGCAGAAAGGCTCTTCTGTAAAACTCCAAGCCTGAAAACAGCTTTTCCTATTTAACACTAGCCACTCGGTCTTTTAGGGTCACAGGCTACTTTGAAAACATGATGAAAGCTGGAAATGGATCATCCTGTCCTAGCAAAGCACACACACAACAGAGTGCCGATGGCCAGGGCTGGCGGTCCAGCCGAGAGCCCGCAGGGGCGCGGTGGGGGTCGGCCTGCACACTGCCAGCAGAGTGGCCGTGAGGGGGTGGACGTCCGGTGGGGGAGGCCCAGCAGAGAGCCAGTGCTGCTGAGGGCCCGGGGCGCCGGGCACCTTCCCTTGGCGCGTTTGTCCACAGCTGCTGGGCCGGCTGCCTGGCGGAGGTGGGCAGAGGCGTGGCGAAGGTGACTCAGCCCTTCTGGAACTGGGCCTTCGTGTCCTCGTGCTTCCACATGGGATGGTTGTGGCCGGGCTGAGCAGAGGGCCCGTGTTCTGTTCAGAAGCGCTGGCCGTGGTGGGGAGCTGGGTCTAGGCAGCAGTTCCTGCCAGAGTGGACCCCCCTTTCCCCCAACAAGGCCAGGACCGAGGTCCCAGCTGCTGCAGCACACCGGGAGCTGCTGCCCTTGTAGACGAGTCCTCATGGGCCCAGAAGAGCTTTCTGCAGACGGGCTGAGCCGCCTCCTGCAGCAGGGGCCGCTCTGCACCCCGAGGCGGGTCCTGGACCCCGCGGTCAGCCGCACGTAGTCCCAGGCGTCCCCCGCACGCCCTCGGAGGTGATGGTGTAGGAGCAGGATGAGGGCGGCAGGTGGGGGGCAGACACCACCCTGAGGGTGCGGCCAGGCGGGCCGAGCGCAGCCTCTTCGGGGCGCTGCCGGTCGGCCAGCAGCCTCACGAGCAGCTGGTTGGCCCAGGTTATTCCCAGGGCTGGGGACATCCTGAGACGGGAAACACGGCCACGCGTCACCTGCGGAACCAGCCCCTCCCTCCCACGCCCGCCCCCAGGGCGCCCCTCACCCTGGCGGCCCGGCCGCCGCGTCCTGCTCCTCCGCGGCCTGTGTCACCTGGAGGGGGCAGAGCGGTCAGCGGTGGGACTCGCCGGCCCGGCCCCGCGGGGGCTGGGGGGGCCCACCTGGTTGACACACAGCACGGGGCTCCGGAAGGTGCAGCTCAGCCGCCGAAGCTCGGCTCCCAGCGCCAGCAGACGCTGGGCCCTGAGGGCCAGGGCCGCTCCGTCGAACTCGCAGCGGAAGGGGGCTGCCACGGAGTCGACGACCACCAGCCGGGCCATGCCGCGCGCCAGCAGCACTGGCACCTTCTCACTCACGCAGTGCAGCAGGGTGTCCTGGGGGCCGGGGAGCCCGTCAGCGCCTGCTCAGAGCCCCCGTCCGCCCAGCGGCACCCCCCCCACCATGGCCCCGAGTCAGGCGCGGCCGCCTGCACCCAGCGGCATCGCCAAGGCTGACCTGTCGCCACCCTGGCTACCTACACCCAGCCAGGGGGGCACGGTGCGGGGCCTGAGCCATCCTGGGTCCGGCGTGCAGACCCCCGGGCTGGGCCCAGGCTACACGCCATGACGCCAAGCGGGGCCCTTAGCACTGTCGGGAGCAGCTGTCTTCGGGGACCACGCCCGCCGGGACTCCCGGGAGCTGCCCGTGCCCGCGTCCCCGCCCTGAGTGAGGGTCTGCTCTGTGCTTCACCCGCAGGGCGCCGCCGGCAGAGCCCCTCTCTGTGGACAACGACAGCAGCAGCAGCGGCCTGGAGGACGCCAGCCTGAGCGTGAGTCCCGTCACCCAGGGCGGGGGGCTGCAGGGCCGCGAGGCTGGTGCACAGGGGTGGGGCTCTGCCAAGGAGCTGCCAGGCGCAGCCCCTCGAGTGGGGGCCAGGACCCCGGCCCTGACCTGCCGCCCCGTCTGCAGTGAGGCGGCCGCGGAGGAGTCTAGCCTGAGCTGTGCGCCCCGAGGGCCCAGTGACGCCATGAAGGTCGAGAAGCTGGAGGGCCTGGGGCGGTGCCTGCAGCGCTGACCAGTGCCCCCATCCCAGCGCCCTGACACCCCACGCCTCATGCCGAGAAGCCCCAGGACGGCACGCGCGCCCCCAGCCAGCCTGGCCCGGGGCCACTGCTTGGCCCCTGTCCCGGGCCACGTGTGATCATGTACTTTACTGTAAATTTCTAAAATTAAACTTTATACATCTTAGCCTTTACTTTAAATTCTTTCTATAGCAACCCGTAAGCGGGGAAGGGCCCAGGTCGCGGCGCGCTGCTCTCCGCAGCCCAGCGCCCGTCTGAGCCCCCTGCCCCCTTATTCAGCTGCAGACGACAACCCCAGCGGCCGCCTTCCCCTCCGCGGGCACGGCTTCCACACGTGGCGTTGTCCTGGCGGCCCGCCAGCGGCAGCAGTCTCAGTGGTCGGTCCAGCTGGGGCCCCGGGGCCGTGACAAGGGGGCCTTCCCCTCCTCCAGAGGCAGACGGGAAGCGCGCTGGACGCCCACCGGGCAGCAGCCCCGTTCTGCGGGCGGTGGGTGTCTGTGGCCGGTAAACGGGGCTGGCCTGGTGGGGCCTGCTCCAGGGGGCGCGGGGGCTGGCCTGGGGGCAGGCGGGGTATGTCCAGCGCCTTCCTGGCCTCTCTCTTTCCTCGGGCCATGGTTGGCAGAAACACACAAGACGGCCAGTCCACCCCAAGTTCAGGCACTGCGTAACGCTGGCCTGAGCAGGACCACGGCCCCTGGATGTGACCCCCACAGGCAGGCGCACGCTAACCTCCCCTCAGACACTCACCACGTCGGCTGCGTGCTCGATGAAGATCTGGTGGCCGAACTTGATCTTCGAGATCACGTCCACCGGGACGTCTGCCCGCAGGCGCTGCTGCTGGGTGATGAGCTGCTGCAGACGGCGGCTGGGGAAGGCGTCCTCTGTGCACACGTACACGGCCCCTGCGAGGCCGCCGCGCGCTCAGTGGCCGGCACACGCCCCCTTGCTGCGCTGCCCCGTGGGTCTTCCCTCTGACCCCGGATGGGGCTGGCCGGCGCCTGCCTCCCACCTCGCCAACGGGACGTCACCCTGGGGGTCTGCCCCTAGGCGGTCTCGGGTGGGAGTGGGTGGCATTCTCAGGGGCTCTGTGCTTTCAGAAACATCCCCTCCTGCAGACGCGGGTGTACCCATCCCAGGCCCCGTGGAGTAGAGGCTCCTGGATCCCGTGTCAGGGCTCCTCCCATGGTTCTGGGCTGCATGGAGGGGACAGTCTTTGCTGCACCTGGAAAAGCCAGTCAACAAAACACCGGCGATACACCGCCGGGGCCTGAGCCGCCTCCAGAAGATCAGCCCGAGTCCTGCCGCTGCAAAGAACCAGGGCCCACGGGGGGCTCACAGAGGTCCCGGGATAGTCCGCTGGGAAACAGGAGTCTTTAAAAACGGCACCAGGACAGACACACACACACACACACACCCACGTACAAAAGGGCGAAATCAGACTTGTACCTCACACATGTGAAAACTGAATCACAACGGATCAACTATGAAAGCCCAAACCACAGCACTCTTAAAAGGCAGGCATAAATCTTAGGACCTTGGGTTAGGCAGTGGGTCCTTACATACGACATGAAAAGTGTAAGCAAGGAAGGCCAGATAAGCTGGACATTATGAAAGTGAAGAACAGCTTCAAAAGCCCATCAAGAAAGTGAGGAGACAACTTAGAGAAAGAGAAAATACTGCGAGCGGTGTATCTGCGAGTCCAGCGCCCGGATGACACAAAGATCACTTGGATCGGTTCGCCGCAGACAGACAGGTCACCCAAGGGTTTAAGGGGGCAGGAGGCAGGAAGAGACATTTCTCCAAAGACACGGGTGAGTGGCAGCTCGCGGCAAGACGCTCAGCACCCCTGCTCACGAGGGGAGCGTGGCTGGAGCCACAGTGAGGGCACACCCACGCTGGGTCAGAGGGACGAGGGCCAGCTCGGACACAGGGGCCGGGCACCTCCTCCAGGCTTCCTGGGAAGGGAGGCAGTGCAGCGGCGCTGAGAACAGTCGAACCACGGAGCTACCCCAAGACCCTGCATCACTCCTAGGTGTACGCCCAGAGCCACGTGCCCATCAGTGGATGGAAGGGTGGTAACTCAGCTGGGGGCTTCGCTGGTGGGGCAGTGGGTCAGAGCCCATCTGCCAGCGCCGGGGGCACGGGATCAAGCCGTGGTCCAGGAGGACCCCACGTGCCCGGAGCAGCTAAGCCTGGGCCCCTGAGCTGCCGCTGCCGCGCCCGAGAACCACAGCTGAGGAAGCCCTGCACCCTGAGGCCTGAGCCTGAGTGCCGTGTGCCCAAGCTGTGTGCCCACGGCCCGTGCTCCACGGCAAGATGTCACCGCGGCCAGAGGCCCCGTGCCACAGTGAAGACTGGCCCCTGCTCGCCGCAACTTGAGAAAGCCTGCGTGCAACACAAAGACTCGGCATAGCCAAAGACAGATGAACATTTTAAAACAAGGACACAGGATGCCCTGGTGTTCAGCCCTAGGAAGGACGGCCTGACGCGCCACCATGGGTAAGCCCTGGAGACATTACCCTGGGAGAAAGGGCACCTTCCACGATCCCTTTTATTTGCAACGTGCAGAACAGGTGAGTCTGCAGAAAGTGGATAGGGGGCCCCCGGGCAGGGGGGCGAGCAGCGGGTGCCCGCTCACGGGGTGGGGTGCCGCTCTGCAGAGGCTCCGTCCAGAGCTGGAGGGGTGCCGTGGGTGCACAGCTGAGCAGGAGGACCGACCCCACTTCCGGAAGGAATTTCCCAGTGGGTGGATCACGTCTTGCCATCAGTAAGGAAGCAAGGCACGTGACCTGGCAGAGCGCTGGCTGAACCCCCTTGTCGGTCACCAGAACCCCCGCGCCCGCCTGTAGCCTGCGAGTCCCCCTGTGACCTGGTCCTGCTCCCACAGAACTTCAGACATGGGGCTGAGGAGCCAGGGGAGCTGCCCTGAGCGGTCAGGGCTGCCCACGTCCCGGGCAGGTGGTCTGCGTGCCCCCCACGTGGTCGAGCCCCTGGTCCCCACACGGCGCCTACACACATCCAGAGAGGAGTACCATGCCTTTCAAAGCTAGGGCTTTCGGGTCTGATTCGAGGAAGTCGCTTTCTCAGCAAGACGTCCAGCAGACCCACGTTTAACGCGGTCACAGCGGCTGTGGGCCAGGCCCTTGTGGGGGACGCCCCGGGTTCTGCGCTCAGCCAGCAGGGGCCCCTTTGGGCATGAAGAGATGGGAAAGGTGGGAAATGGACCCCAGGGCCAGAAGGCCGAGACCTCCGCCCGTGGCACTCACCAGCCCCCAGGCCTCCGTGGCACTGCGGCAGCTGCACGGCCAGGCAGAGCTGAAGCGCCAGCTGGGTCTTCCCGGCCGAGCTGCGTCCGGCCAGCTCGGTGATGCCGTCCAGGGGCAGCCCGCCGCGGAGCAGCCTGTCCAGCACGGGGCAGCCCAGGCTCAGGCGCTGGTGCTGCTCCGGGAACAGCCCCTCCTGCCGGAGCAGGTGCAGCGCTGGGAGCAGCGAGGGTGGGGGATGACAGGTGAGCCCAGACCAGACCCCCACGCCCCACGCCAGGGCCCCAGCCCCGCGGGCATCCTGCCCAGACCCCCCACGCCAGGGCCCCAGCCCCGCAGGTGCCCCGCCCAGGCCCCCCACGCCCCACGCCTGGGCCCCAGCCACGCGGGCATCCTGCCCAGGCCCCCCATGCCCCACACCAGGGCCCCAGCCCCGCGGGCATCCTGCCCAGGCCCCCCACGCCAGGGCCCCAGCCCCGCAGGTGCCCCGCCCAGGCCCCCCACTCCCCACGCCTGGGCCTCAGCCCCGCGGGCATCCTGCCCAGGCCCCCCACGCCCCACACCAGGGCCCCAGCACCTGTGCAAACGCCATGTCTCTGCAGGAGTGAGGCGGCTGCCCTTAGCAGGAGCCGCACGTCAGGGCTGGAAAGGTGGGTCAGTCTCTGCAGATCTGGCCCAGAAAGATGCAGGACCTCCTTCACTGACCTCAGTTTGGCTGAAATCACAGAACCAGTCACGGGATGCAGTCAGATGTGCTGCCCACGGCGACAGTGACGCAGGGACAGCGGGTGACCACCAGCTCTGGGGGGCCCAGCAGGCAGCGGCCAGCCCACCTGCTCCCTGAAGCTGCACGGACCCCTGGATGACAGGTCAGGGAGTAAGGGGCCTGTCCCCAGGGCGGGGAGCAGCGGCCCCAGACACATCTCCTGAGACAGGCCTGCGTGTGCATCGCCAGGGAGGGGCCACGGGAAGGGACCCAGCCCGCGGACGGCCAGGGGGTGAAGAGGGAGCGTCAGCTCAATGGTGGCACCACGGGGGGTTTCAGGTGAGGGGCCTGACAGCTGGTGTTTGGGAGGAAAGGAAGTAATTTTGAGCTTAGATCAGTGTATTATTTTTAAACTAGTGGGGGAAGAAAAGGCTAACAATACATCAAGTTAATCCAAAAAAAGGCAAAAAAGAGCACGCACACACAAATAACACAACATAAGGGAGCGTGAAAGCCAGCTTCCCGGGAGCTGCCTTAGACACACACGCGGAAGGCTTCAGTCAGAGGTGCGCGCTGGGGTCAAAGGGGCACACGGCCTCGGGGGGGAGGAGCCCACCCCTGCACACTTGGGCTTCCGCCCGCCAGTGCTGAGCACCTGACCTCACAGCATCCTCACCACCACCCGGGGATGGGGAGATGGAGCCGGTGTGGGGACCAGGGCGGGGGGGTGGGGGGATGGAGGGGGCGCGGGGACAGGATGTGGGGGGACGTGGGGGTGCGGGGACCAGCCGTGCAATGGAGGAGCTGGTACAGCCTGGGGATGGATGTGCCCAGATGCCAGCAGACTCCTCGAGCATTTAGAAAAGATCACTGGGCCTGACAGACACCTGCGAAGTGTGGCACTAATTGGAAGGCAGAGGAAACGCGCCCATGAACAGGGAGATGAGCACTAACTTTGCGGAAAACCAGAGATGGTCAAGAAAGGAAATGGTCGCGCGCCCAGGTTCTGTCACAGCTGTGATGTCCTGCTGACAACTCTGATGGCTGACGTGGCCCAAACTGTGTTCCGACTGGGGCGGGGGGTGGACCAAGGAGGGGCATGGGGGGCGAGGAAGCCAGCTCTCGCCCCCCGAAACGGAGGCCTGTGAGCAGGCGTAAGTCAGAGAAGCACAGCGTTAGAAACCCAGATGTAAACACAGACACACGGCTGAAAGACTCGCAAGGAGTAAGGAGTCCCGTCTCACTGCAGACCCTGTATGTACAGCTTCATGAAAAGCCAGTTACACACGCACCCGGCACAGGCCAGCACCTGGGCGTCTCCGGGCCAGGAGGCAGAGAGTTCCCGAGGCTCGGACAGGCCGCCCTGTAAACTGTTCTCTATAAAGTGCACAGAAGTGCACGGTCACCCCACAATCACGTCACATAAACATCAGCAAACACACCTTTCTTAACTGCAGCGACGATTCTGGGATGCAGGTCGAGCTGATCCAAATCCATTTCTTCAGCGGGGACAACCAGAGACGGACGACTGCCCTGGGACACGGGTTCCGACGTGCCAGCTGCCCCCTTGAGCGGCCCGGGAGGCGAGTGCAGCGGAGTGACCGAGCCTGGAGGCATCAGGCGACTGTGGGGCCCGGGGCTGGGGATGCCCCCATCCCCGGGACAGCACTGAGATCGCCCCAGGCTGATCGCCAGCAACTCAGAGGCCTGGGCTCAGCCCACCCTGGCATGCGTTTCAGGAACCCCCGAGCACCCCCCAAAGGTCACCCTGCTTCATCCGCTTCAGGAAGGTGAGAAGCGGCCTGGTGTCCCTGCCCTGGCCCTCCGTGACCCACCTCTCTGGGGCGCAGGTTCTGGGCTCGCCCAAGTGGGGCCCACACTGCACTCTCTGGCGTACGCTCCTGAGCGCGTCTCCGTGAGGATCTGGAGAGTGGGAGGGCGAGTGGTGGATCCCGCGGGCGCCCGGGAGGTCGGAACCGCTGTGACCACCGAGCCGCTCCAAGGGCAGCAGACACCTTGCCCACCTGGCCTGCAGCTCGCCCTGGCCACCGGCTCGGGGCAGCGTGGCGGGCGGGGTGGCCATGCCAAGCCGTGGCCACTCGGCTGAGGCCAGGCCCGGCGGCCAGCAGCAGGAAAGCCCGTGGCTCTCGACGCCGAGGGGGCAGCACGGTGTGGATCTGGCCTTCTGCATGGATGCTGCTGACCCTGTGTCAGGCTGTCCCCGATGCTTCGAGAGACAGGCCAACTGCCCCCTCATCCAGTCTGGTCAGGAGCGAGGGCCTGGCTATGCAGCACCCATCAGTCATCTTGGGGTGGCCCTGGGCCCTCAGAGGCAGCTCCGGGAGCAGGAGGTCGGGATTCTGAATGACCGTGGGAGGGGAGCCTGTGCGGGGACTCGGCCGGGAGCTACCTGGATGCAAAACTCGGTCCTGAGAGCGGCTGGACACACGGAGGAGACCAACCGCGGGGCCTTGGGCCCAAGGAGAGTGGGTGCTGGTACCCGATGAGGGCCTGGGAGCCCCACCGAGAGCCCCGGGAGGGGCCCGGGCAAAGCCGCCAGGAGCAAGTGTGTGCCCCGCAGCACCCAGATGGGCATGGGCGGGCCTGGGCCGCGCCCGGGAGCGTTGCCTGCAGGGGTCTCGGGATAATTAACAGCAGGTGCTGCTGAGCCAGCGTGAAGGCATGTGAGCTCCTGGGCCAAACACGAGACTCCTCCCCAGGTGGAATCACTCTCGTGTGTCTCTGGGGCTCTAAGGGGGCCCAAGGACTTCTGTGCCACCAAAACAGGCTGGGATGGGCCCAACCCCACTCTGGAGACAATACTCGGCTTCCTGGCAGCTTTACTTGATTCACACTGAGGACTCAACGGGAGAAGGAGGGAAGATCTTTCTGAACTGATGCACTCAGCACCTCTCCCACTTGACCGGGTACCAGACAGGAGGAGGCAGGGAGGAGCCCTGGGGGAGGCAGCCGGCCAAATCCCCACAAACTGAAACTGTTATTCTTTCTCTGAATTCAGGCAAAGGGTCAATACACACAGCTCCAGGTTGTTGCTCTAAAATCATCAAAGGTCGAAGGCTGACATTTACCAAAGTCTCTTCCAAGTGTGTGACAAGCATGAATGTCACCCCGGAAGTATTACAGCCCCTGTAAAGCACCGAGTGGTTAAGCAACAAGCTTCAGGTCACACAGCAGGGGCGTGGCCTGGGACGCAGGTCCAGGCCTGGGCTCTAAGCCCCTGACCCCACGTTTGCATCGCCCATCTGTTAACAGCTCCAAAGGGAACTGTTTTGACCACAGAACTCGGTCATCCGGAGGCTGACCCGCCTGAGGGTGTCCAGCTCCCTCTCATAGACGTTTCCTTTCTTTTCCCGCTCCCCTCCCAGAAAGGGCGCCAATAAGCACGCCTTCATCCCAGGGCTGCTGGACGGAGGTTTCACCGGACCCCTTGGGCGGCCACACAGGTCCTCCCCGCCTAGACCAGCACTGTGGTTTCTCCAGAGCCGGCCAGCCTGGACTTCTGGCCCCGCTCCCTTCGCAGGACCCTCTTGCTCTTCTGAGGACCTTTCCTCTTTTCAGGCCCTGCGGCTTTAAGCACTCACTCCCCAGTCCCCCGGGCCTGCGTGTCCAGCAGGCCCCCGCCTGGGCCTTCCTGACGGCCACCCACGCACACCTGCGCTTCCCACCTGGCGCGCTCTGAGCCCGACCCCGCCCTCCGCGCCCCACCCCGCGGCGCCGGCGCGGCCGCACAGCCCGAGCAGGCTCTACAGCTGCGCGGGCTCACCGCCCCGGGACCGAGGCCCTCCGTCCCAGCCCTGCCCAGCATCCTCCCGGCCCCCTCCCACCTCCGGGACCTGTGGGGGCCCTCGCTCTGCAGTCCCTCCTGCCCGTCCGCGGCTACGCACCGCCGATCCGGGTACTAGGGCAGCGCCAGCCGGCCCCCGCCGCGACCCCCAGTAGCAGGGCCGCGCGGGCGAACCAGCCGGGCCCTGACTGCGCCCCAGGGGCCTCGGTGCCCAAGGCCGCCTCGGCTTCCGGCCGCCCGGGACCGCAGTGGCGGCGGCCACCCCGCGTCCTCACCTCGCGCGCGCTCCGCCCGCTCTTTCGCACCGCCCCACTCCTTACTGCCTCTTCCTCCAATGAGCGCAGGGCGCCCCGCGCCGGATGCGCCAATCAGAAGAGAAGCGGGGCCCACGTCGCCGATTCACTGGCCAATCCTAAGTCTCAGTCGCCCCTAGGGGGCGGGGCGTGTTCGGGCGGGTCCTCGCTGACCATTGGTGACTGGCCGCAGGGGGGCGGGGGAGGCGCCCTTGCGTCGATTGGAGCACGCGGCGGCGGGGCGGATCCCGGGCGCCGATTGGTCCGCGTTCTGGACCTGGCGTGACGACTGGACGCGGGCGCTGTCAGCCACGCTGGCGGGGCGGGGCGGGGCGGGGCGGGGCGGGGCTCCTGGGGGGCTTGGGCCCGGCTGCGGGCGGCGGGCAGCGGGCGAGCGGTCGGGCGGCGTCATGTCCTCCGAGGTGGCCGCGCGCCGCGACGCCAAGAAGCTGGTGCGCTCCCCCAGCGGCCTGCGCATGGTACCTGAGCACCGCGCCTACGGCAGCCCCTTCGGCTTGGAGGAGCCGCCGTGGGTCCCGGACAAGGAGGTAGGTCGCGGCCGCCCGCCAGCCCCGGGACCCCGGCCGCTCCCCCGGCCCTCCTTCCGTCCGCCCTCGGCTCCCCGCGCCCCCGGCCCCGGCGGTCCTCTCTGGCGGACCCCTGGCTCCACCCTCGCCCGGGCGCTCCGCCTGACCCTTTTCGCTGGTGCGCGCCCCCCCACCCCGACCTCCCTCCGTGATTCCGCCCGGGCCCTGCTCCCTGCGCCGTCGTCTGTGGACCGGCCGCCTCCCGCGGTCGAGCTGTTGAGCTGGAACTTTTCTGACAGTTGCCTCCCCCTCCCCGCGCGGGGACCGGGGTGGGGAGGGCAGCGTTTCTTTGCGATCGGCGCTCGGGCAGGGCCCTCGAGGTGCGCTGCGGTGCTGGGGGGTGCTGGGTGCGAGCGGGCATCGCCAGGCGGGGCGTCTGCAGGGCGGCCTGCCTGGGGAGTCGCACCTGCTCCCGGCGGGGCGGGGCGGCCCCTCTGTGTCCTTGTGTGCTGCGCTCAGGAGTTTGGACCGGATCCCTAAGCCAGTGGCTCTCAGCTGTGCGAAGGCTGGCGGAGAAGCCTGGTGCGTTCCTGTCAATCTCGAGGGTCTAAGAGACGGGAAAAGACCACGCTTTGGAAACAAGCTTTAAGTTACAGTCACTCGTGTTCTAGCTGACAGCTTTTCCTCTCTGCTCCGGGAATCGCGGTGGCAGGTTTTCCGCAGGGAAGGGTGGGGAGGTACGGGAGGAATGCGATCGGGTGTTTTCCAGGCACCGGAGCGCTCAGAAGCTGGGGAGGGGCGGTTGGCCCGCGGGCAGGACGGGGGGAGGGTTCATTCCCTCCGCCCTCTGGTCACCGAGTCCCCCCGCGGTGCTCCAAGGCGGCAGGATGTTGGGAGTGGGCCGCGGGGGTCCCTGGGCCGGGCTCTCCCCTTCTTGGCCTTCTTGTCGCCCCAACTATGCTCTTTCTTTTCTGCGTTTGTCCTCCGGGTGCTTGTAGTCTCTGAACTCAGGGAATGTACTTTTCCTCACACTGATCTCCTTGGTTAGTGTTGTTGAAAGGTGGTTAAAGAAAGAAAAAGGTAACATCACAGCTCTCATTCTCTAAGCCAGCGCGTGTCCAGGAGCTCATTTAACTGAATCAGTGAGGGAGCCTGGCAGGTGTCATCAGGGCTCAGAGGGAAGTCCCAGCAGCACCGCCTGGCCTGGGAGGCGGCAGGGGAAGGGGCCGAGGTCCAGCCGGATTGATCGGCTCCATCGTGCGGGGCGGAGTCAGGACGGGCCAGTGCTGCTGCCCACAGCCTCTCCACCCCCTCAGCCCAGGCCAGCATGTCAGCCGTTTCTGGTGTTGTCCCCGAGGGCCATTTTAGACATTTCTTCCCCCGACTGATCCCCGGGCAATGCTCACAGCAGGAGCCGCTTGTGAGTGGAAGTCGCCCAGACGCCCTGCGGCTCGCTCTGGGGCGCCTCTGTCCGTCTTCGGGGCCCTTTGTCCTTTCCTGAAATGACCGTCTCGCTGTTTCCCTGCCTCGGGTGTCCTCTCTGAGCGGTGGGGCGTCCGGCCCGGCCTGGGGTCTGCGGGCTCCGGGGGAAAGGCAGGAGTCAGGCAGAGGTGCTGTCCCCTTGGCGCTCCCTCCCCAGTGCTGGAAGGCTGGCGGGGTGCCCTCCAGAAACACACCCCAGTTTGCCGCCTCAGCAGCCAAAGAAGGCGGAGGGAGCTCTGAGGAGGGGAGGAGGCCTCCCAGTGGCCGTGACCCGAGTTTGAGGAAGTGCATGTCGACGTGTACTGGGCAGGGGCCGCGTCTGCAGTGACCGAGGGGAGTGTTCTGGAGGAGAGCGGCCTGGGGTGGGGCAGCTCAAGCTGGGAGTCAGATGGAGTCTGCCTTCATCTGGGGCAGCTCAGGGGGGAGGGGGGGTTCCCCTGCTGCCCGCCCGGCTCTGCGGCGCTCAGCCCACCCCTGCTTCCAGGGCCATGATCCCGGGGTGTGTGTGGTTTGGAACAGGCAGGGGGAGGGTGTAGGGAGAGCGGGGGTGGGCAGGGAACATGCCTTCGCCCGCACCCACTCAGCTGTGCGGGGACGAGTGTCGGTCGTGTCTGGAGCTGTCCGCACCCATCATTCCTCGGGGGTCTGTCGACTGTTGACTCGGCGCTTGGCCCTGTGCCACCTTGGTGCCTCGGGCCCACGGGGACGTCCCTCACAGATGCTGGGAAACGGGGGTGTGCGGTATCTGTGACTCTTGGCTTCTCAGAGGGGTTCCTGTTGCCAGAAATAACAGGTTCGCTTTTCTGTGTGCCTCCAAGAGCTTGTGAGGTCGGGGGGAGCAATGGTGGGGCATGGGGGGCCTGGCGGAGACCTGGGCCCAGCTTGGGCCTTGTGTGACGGCATCCGCATGTGCCCCAGTGAGGAGCATGTCCGGGGTGCAGCCGTCGGAGACTGTAGTGACCCGTGCACATGCACCCATTCCTGCCGTCCTGAGTGTGACAGTGGGGACGGCAGCTCTGTGCTGTTGTCTCGATGTCAGTTCAGTTCAGTCGCTCAGTCGTGTCTGACTCTTTGCGACCCCATGGACTGTAGCATGCCAGGCTTCCCTGTCCATCACCAACTCCCAGAGCTTGCTCAAATTCATGTCCATCAAGTCGGTGATGCCTCCAACCATCTCATCCTCTGTCATCCCCTTCTCCTCCTGCCTTCAATCTTTCTCACCATCAGGGTCTTTTCCAATGACTCAGTTCTTCACATCAGGTGGCCAAAGTATTGGAGTGTCAGCTTCAGCATCAGTCCTTCCAGTGAACACCCAGGCCTGATCTCCTTTAGGATGGACTGGTTGGATCTCCTTGCAGTCTAAGGGACTCTCAAGAGTCTTCTCCATCACCACAGTTCAAAAGCATCAATTCTTTGGTGCTCAGCCTTGTTTATGGTCCACCTCTCACATCCATACATGACTACTGGAAAAACCATAGCTTTGACTAGACGAACCTTTGTTGGCAAAGTAATGTCTTTGCTTTTTAATATGCTGTCTAGGTTTGTCATAGCATTTCTTTCAAGGAGCAAGCATCTTTTAATTTCATGGCTGCAGTCACCATCTACAGTGATTTTGGAGCCCAGAAATAAAGTCTGTCATGTTTCCATTGTTTCCCTATCTATTTGCCATGAAGTGATGGGACCAGAAGATGCCGTGATCTTCGTTTTTTGAATGTTGAGTTTTAAGCCAACTTTTTGACTCTCCTGTTTTATTTTCATCAAGAGGCTCTTTAGTTCTTCTTCGCTTTCTGCCAGAAGGGTGGTGTCATCTACATATCTGAGGCTATTGATATTTCTCCTGGCAATCTGGATTCCAGCTTCTGCTTCACCCAGCCTGGCATTTCGCATGATGTACTCTGCATGTAAGTTAAATAAGCAGGGTGACAATATACAGCCTTGACGTACTCCTTTTCCTATTTGGAACCAGTCCATTGTTCCGTGTCCAGTTCTAATTGTTGCTTCTTGACCTGCATACAGATTTCTCAGGAGGTAAGTCAGGTGGTCTGGTATTCCCATCTCTTGAAGAATTTTCCACAGTTTGTTGTGATCCACACAGTCAGAGGCTTTGACATAGTCAATAAAGCAAAGCAGATGTTTTTCTGGAACTCTCTTGCTTTTTCTATGATCCAACGGATGTTGGCAATTTGATCCCTGGTTCCTCTGCCTTCTCTAAATCCATCTTGAACATCTGGAAGTTCACGATTCACGTACTGTTGAAGCCTGGCTTGGAGAATTTTGGGCATCACTTTGCTAACGTGTGAGATGAGTGCAATTGTGCAGTAGTTTGAACAGATAGTAGTAGTCTTGACGTCAAATGCTCTGCAGAGGCAAACAGGGGACACAGGTGTGTCAAACAAGAAGCAAAGGTGGACTTGGGTGGAGAAAGATTATGTTTCAGAGGGTCATGGTGGGGTGGTTCCGACCAAGGGGTCCACAGGCTGTCCAGGGGCAGGCGGCAGGGGCCTTCTCCATGGGGGGCGCGGCCCAGGCTTTGGGGAGCAGGGTGGGAGGGCCAGGTGGGAGGCGGATGGTGTGATCTGATAGCGGGTCGGATGCATCACCCCTGGACCGTCTCAGGCTAAGAGGTGGGTCAGAGTTCAAGGGCCTGAAGGAAGGAGAGATTAATGAACGTTGCATCAAGTGAGGTTCGTGCACTCATCGCTTTGGTCTATGAGGGGAGAGGCAGGTCTGTGGGTCCCGCCTGCGGCCCCCGTCTAACTTGTGGAAGGTGGCTGGGGTGTCTGTGCTTCTCCTTCAGGGCATGCGAGGAGGGGGCTCTTTGCATGATGCTTTCCGAGAACACTGCCTCCGGGATCCCAGGTGGGTCCCTCGTGGTGGGGCCCAGGGGCCCCGCAGGCCCGCCCGCTCTCTCGGGAGCTACCCACGGCCCCCGTGGCCGGTGGGGCGCCGCTGCTGGGGGCAGCCCCGGCTGTCCTGCGGGAGGTGGTGTCCACGCCCTGGGAGGCGCCCCCGCCCCGAGTTGTCAGAGTCAGCTCGTCCCTGGGCTGCTGGGGGTCTGCTCCTCAGATTTGCCCGTGAGCTTGTTTTTTTAACGTTTCATTGCTTCCCTAACTTAATTGAGTTAAATCTCTGACATGGGTTCATTTTATACTTGTAGGAGTTATACTTTTACTCTTTAAAAATGCTTGCTTTTCAACAGATGCGTTAACGCATGTAGCTGGGAAACGTATCTTTATGACTGACTTCTTTTCAAGGAGCCTGAGAAACACTCCCGTGGGAGCCTGGAGTCTCGGAGGACAGCGCCGGGGCGGCTGGCCCCTGTCGCTCCAGCCTCAGGGCGGCGGGCAGGCGGGTGTCCCAAAGCTCCATTCTTTCTAAGGCGCTTCTCTTTAAACATTGCTTTAACCTGTCCAGTCTGTCTTCTGACTGGTACTTTGAAGGAGCCGCCTGGGCACCCCCCGGGGCTCCCGGGCAGCTGGTCGGCAGAGACCACCGTCTCTGAGCAGGCCTCCAGGGCTTCTGCGCAGGGCTGCCGAGGGTGGCCTCCAGTCCCCGGAGGCCTCTGTTCCGGCCCCGATTCCTGAGGCCCTTTCTGGTTTCTTCCTTCAGTGCTGCTCCTCGTCTCCCCCCAGGTCGTCAGCACTGCCGCTGTCAGCTGCTGGCTCCCTGGAGCAGCAAGGGGACGGGTCGGGGCTGCCAGGCTCGGGCCGGCTCCCCTGCCCTCTCGTGGGGACCTGGGGAGACCCCCCTTAGCACCGGCTCCCTCCCCTGTCTGTGGGCGAGAGTCCTGCGGGGCAGTGCAGGGGCCCCGCAGGTGGCTGGCGGCTCGTTGACCTGGCCAGGGTGGGCGGGCAGCCCTGGGAGGACCCGGCAGTGGCCGCTCGCCCGTGCGCGTGTGACCGTGCGCGGGCCCGGCTTCTCCCCTGTGCGACCCCAGCCCCCTCCCACCCTGGGGGCGCTGTGGGGACCGGCCTGGGGCCTTAGGCCTCACGGGGAACTGCTGGCTCCTGGTTTCTGGACCGGCTCCCCAGCGGCGGTCCCCCACCGCGGGCCTCTCCTCTGGGTTCAGTCAGCGGCCCGGGGCACAGCGCTGGGCCCCGGCCTGGGCTGGCGTTGTAGCTGGTCTCAGACCAGGTGTGACTTCTTAACTCTCAAGTCTTCACCCGCTGCTCTCGTTTCTTTGTTTAATTCTATTTTCATGTCAAACCGTTCTCTTGATAATTTTAAAAGCTTCTTTTCTCTTATATAGTCCCTAGGAAAATTACCTTGTTTAAAATCTGTTTTCTGAATAACCTCGTTGGTTTATTTAGATTAATGCAAAATGTCTAGCTCACTGATATTTTTCAGGGAGTGTGGTGTGGTCTGAGTTTAGAGCTTGGTCTCGGTTGCTCAGATGTGAGCCTCCTGGCAGGGGGGACAGGGTCCATCTCCACGACCGCACCCTCACCCAGGGGACTCTGCGATGGGTGGACGTGAGGTCACGGGAGAGTGTGGCACACAGAGGCCCCGCCCCATGTGGAGGTCTGAGTGCCACACATGGAACGTTCCAGAAGTGGCAGAGGCAGTGGCGGGGCTGGTAGAGACAGCTGGGATTGGCCAGCTCGGGCCTGAGGCGGGCAGACCCTGCAGGTGATTCTGGAGGGCCAGGCCCTGGGTCCCCAGAAAACTGCTGAAGAACAGAGAGAAACAAGAGAGCATCAGTCACGGGTCACATAAAGCCGCTCAGTGCGGGGCCATGGCCGCCAGGTGCAGGTGGGGCGGGAGCCGGCCTGCGGCAGGGGCCGTCTGCAGCCTGGCCTTGCCGACCACCCTCCCGGAGAAGGGCGCTGGCCCCAGCTTTAGGCCGACTTGCAAGGGTGGGCCTGGGGGGAGGGGAGGGCGTCGTGGTCAAGCCCTGTGTTGTGAGCAGGAGCAGCCCCTGCATGGGTGCTGGCTGCTCTGAGTGAAGCCAGGCAGAGGGCGGCCCTGCTGGCCAGGACCCACCGGGGGCAGGTGGGTCAGGTGAGGGTCACGGTCAGGGCGCCTGGCCCTCTGCCTGGTGGCGGCATTTCACTGGCCCCATCAGTGCGCGGCTTTCCCGCCGCGGAGGCCGGGCCTCGCCACGTGGGGACAGTGCGTCCCCGCCGTCTGGTGACAGGTCGGGCGCTCCTGCGGTGCTGGCCGGGCGACGACGTGGCCGTCTCCAGGCTGGGCCCTGGCGGTCCCGGGAGCACTGTCCCCAGCCTTTCCCCCCCGAACCCCGGGCGCCCGGGCCTGGCCCCACCGCCGCTGGCCGCTGCCCCAGCTCCGGGCCGCGCGGCCTGACCGCCTGTCACCTTGCCTCCTAGTGCCCGAGGTGCATGCAGTGTGACGCCAAGTTTGACTTTCTCACCAGGAAGGTGAGCCGGGCGGGGCGGGAGGGCGGCCCGGGCGGGGGCGGGGCGGGCCCCTCGAGCCCGCGCTGCGCGGGCGCTCACGCCGGGCCGCCTCGCCAGCACCACTGCCGCCGCTGCGGGAAGTGCTTCTGCGACAAGTGCTGCGGCCAGAAGGTGGCGCTGCGGCGCATGTGCTTCGTGGACCCCGTGCGGCAGTGCGCCGGGTGCGCGCCGGTGTCGCGGCGCGAGGCCGACTTCTACGACCGGCAGCTCAAGCTGCTGCTGAGCGGTGAGCGCCGGCGGGCGGGCGGGCGGGCGGGCGGGGGTCGGTGGGTGGGGCTCCGTCGGCTGTGGCCCCAGCCGCCCGGGGCGCCGGGCGGGCGGGCGGAGCCCCCAGGACCTGGCAGCCCGCTCCCGCACCCCCTGCCGCCTCCTGGCAGCCTCGGGCCGGGCTGCCCTGGGGGTCCCTTGGGGCGGTCGGCGGCCCGCGGCTCGGGGGAGCCGCAGGTGGCGCCTCTGGCCTCCGCCATTGCACCCCGACCCGCCTTCCCGCCGCCACCTCGCCCGCTTCTGTCCTCCGCACGTCCCTCGCCTGGGGGGGCGGCGCGGGGGCTGCCGCGTGCTCACGTCTGGGCCCCTCTGCAGGAGCCACCTTCCTCGTGACTTTCGGGAACTCCGAGAAGCCAGACGCGATGGTCTGCCGTCTTTCCAGCAACCAGAGGTGAGGGCGGGTGCTCTTCACCTGGCGCTGGGCGCCCAGAGCCTCGGAGGGCCGTGGCACGGACGCCTCTGTCTGCCGCAGGTTCCTGCTTCTGGACGGGGACGGGGACGATCGCCGCGAGATCGAGGTGGCGCGCATCGCCGCCGTGCAGATGCTCACGGAGGGCCTCCCTCCCGGAGGTAGGCGCCGGGGGGCTCCGGGGCTCCGCTCGCGGGCCTGTGAGGCGGAGAGGAGGCTCCCTGGATGTGGCCTCCGCGCTCTCCTGCCTCTCGCGGCTGGCATCACCCGGTTCCCCAGGGCCTGTGGTGGGGACCCCAGCTCCGCCGCCCCAAGGTCTGCGGGGACGGCCCGGCGCTCTCCCCTGAACCCCGCCCCTGGGCCTCGGGTCCGAGCGCGGAGGCTGATCCGACCCCCCTGTCTGATTTCCGACCGGCTCGCTGTCCTCTGCTGGCTGCCTGCCTGACGTAAAGACGCGCTCACTCACACCGGCCTCCCCGCCAGCCGGCCCGTCGCCGAAGGTCAGCGTGTTTGCGGGGCGGGGGTGGGTGTGGTGGGGCTCCGCGTGAGACAATCGGGCCTGAGGCGGCCAAACCGCGAAGCGTCTGCCCCCTGGGCTCGGCTGGAGAGCTCTGCTCTGCCGGCAGTGTCCGCCGGCCCCGGCCGGGGGAGGAATTGGGGGCGGGGGGCCGCCCCTTCCCGACGGGCGGGCCGGGGGGCGGGGCCAGGGCTGCTGGCGCAGCGCCCCCTTCTGGCGGCTCCTGGAGCGCAGGGAGCCCGCTCTGCCCGGCTTCCTGGAACTAGTCAGTGCCCAGAACCATGTTTCGAAGCCGGGGGTGGCGGTGGAGGGCAGGGAGGGTCCCCGCGCGTGCGCTGTCCACAGCAGGGTCGCCCACTTTCTGTCGAGGGTCGGGCTGAACGTCGACTCAGCCCTGCCGGCCACAGGCTCTCAAAATGCGATACAGGCACAGGAGTCAGGGAGGTGTGGTCATGGGCCTGTGAAAGTCCAGTAAGAGCCCCCTTCCAGGAGCGGGTCGTGGGCAGAGCGCAGCGGGCTGCCCCAGAGTAGGGGTGGGGAGTGGCGCCCCTTCAGAGTCCAGGGAATGAGCCGGCTAACACAGCTGGGACCGCTGCTTGTCAACGTCCTGGGAGCTTGGCACTTCCGGCCAGGTTCTGAGCTGCGGGGAGCTGTTCTGAGCTCCTTCCAGGAGCTCGTGTCCTGGGGTGGCCTGTGGTTCCTCCGCTTTGACCCTGGCGCCCGCAGTGGGGTGGGTGTGAGGCCAGAACGCGAGTGTAGCCTGGGGCGGGGCCTGCTTCCGCCACCGTGCCTCTCGCAGGGTCTCAGCCATGGGCCGCCAAGTGTTTGACCCGGGCCCTGGCTGGCCCTGTGAGCTCAGGGTCGGCCACCAGGCAGCCGCTGCCCTGACACAGGCCCCACCTCGAGGCCAGCTGTGAGGCCAGCACCAGGGTCAGGGAGGGGGTGCCCGAGGCCGCTTGGGCCATCCTTACCTTGTTCCCACTCCAGGAGGCAACACAAGGGCCACAGGCATGACCCTGCAGTACACAGCCCCGGGGGCGGAGGGGCTGGCGCAGCTGACGCTGACAGCCTGCGAGGACGCTGAGGGCAGCAGGAGGCAGGCGACGGCCTGGCTGGCGGCCATGCACAAGGTGCCTCTCCTGCTCTGCACTCTCCCACTCCCCACCCAGCCGAGGCACCTCCACCCACCTCAGCCAGGCACGTGCCTTTCTTTCTGGTACCCTTGCAGGCGGCCAAGCTCCTCCACGAGTCTCGGGACCAGTAACTCCACACGGGCTGGATGGTCCGCTTGGGGCAGCAGCACCTGCTCTCGGGCGCACAGGCACGACTAACCCTACAAGTGCTGGAGACGCAGCCAAGCCCTCGGAGCCTGCCTAGTGCAGTATGTACACCGTCGGTTAACGCTGAGACCATTTGCGCTTTAGAACCTGTCACTTGTTGATACCTAACTGCGGGGGGAGAGGCTGAGCTGCACCACTGCTAATACTCTCTACCTGTTTTTACGAGTGCCCACGTTTACTAGAAGGTTCTGGTCCCCTGATGTTCACTGGTTCTTCCACGGACGTGACCCGGGCAGTGGTCACCTGGCCTGATTTGTACTGGTGCGCTTCTCACACTGCCCGCTCAGCGTATCACTAACCCAGGGCCACGAGCAAACCTTTGATACTTCACTGGGGAAGGAGCATGCTTTATATTTTGTACTTTTCACTTACTATTTCACTTTAACTATATAACAATTTGTATATAAAGCTTACGATTAAAACTTATTTTGAAAGTAAGGATCAGGCCTTGCCTCTCTGTCCAGACAACCCGAGCTTCCCGCTCAGCTCTGGCTCCAGAACACAAGACTCGAAGCCGCCCGTGAAAGACAGCGGTTTATTGCGTGCATGTATACGGCCTCAGCACAGGCTGCCCACGCGTGCTCGCTTCTCGTGAGCACACTGTACAATCGGTGTTCCAAGGCTACACATGTCCACACGCAAATCACACACGAGACTCGCACATGGGAACAAAGCTCAGGGCCTGGACTTTAATGAGAAGAAAACATTTCCAACAAGGGTCTGACAGTTTTCAGTAGTTTAGTCAAAAAATACTTCTGGTGTATAAAAGCCGGTACGTACAGTTCAAGTCTCGGGGCAGCGCCTCACTAAGTCTGGAACCAGGGCAGAGGGACCGGGGAGTCTGGGCGTCCCCCATCCACGCGCCCTGGCCCGCACAGCGCCCTGGAGGGGCGGGGCAGCGGGAGGCTGCGGGAAGGCGCGCTGTGTGGAAACCTCTGGCCCGGCGGTGTCCCGTAGTCCTAGGTCCCTTGTGCCCGTGGCCTGTGGGTGACCTAGACTGAGGCCTGGAGCGGGAAAGGAGCCCACACCTCAGACACCCCCGCTCCACACAGGGCTCCTGTGGTGATGAAAAGAAATGCACGTGAGGATGGACAAGGTGCCGGATTTCTGACATCTGGTGGACTGGAGGGCGGAGCTCCAGCAAGGGACACACCTCATGGCAGCAGCAGGCTCTCTGGGGGGCTGGGGCAACACCGGGGGTGGGGGGACCTTGGGGCCCACGGTCTAAGAGCGTCGTCTTCACTGGCAGCCAATCGAGGGTCAACGACCGGGCTTCTTATTGGCAACAAGGGTGGTGGTTTAGAAAGCTGGGTATTTATTTGGATTTACAGTAATTGGCAAAATTCAGTCTCCTTGGAGGTGAAGGCCTCTCAGCTGAGGGCAGACCCTCACCCAAGGGTCCTCACACCGTAGACACGGTCTGCTGCGGGAGCCCTGAAGCTGCGTCCACTGTCCACTTCCGGGAGTCAGCCCGAGCCACTCCCCACCGCTGGCGAGCCTATGCGGTGCTGCAGGGGGCGCTCAGGCCAGCGTCCGCTGTCGGGGTTTGATCCGTGGATACAACTGGGAGGCAATGGACAGGACTTAGGATGAGGGGACAACCGCTGGGCAAGAGCCCTGCGCAGAGGCCAGGCTGACACGCAGAGGCCACCCTCCCATGGAGACGCCTCCCGAACACCTAGAGGCCCTGTGCCTTTTTCTCTCAGGGCACTCGGGACCTCTTAAGATACCGGTAACTGTCTGTAAGGCCCCTGGCAGGTGTCCAGTGACTGCGGGATAAGAGCAGCTGCCAGCCACTGGACGTGGAGCACCCGGGAGCAGAACACGCCGTGAGCAGCCCTCATCAAGGGGCTATGGCCTCCCCACAGGCTCCCCCCAGAGCAGATGTCCCCCGACCCCCCGGGCTCCCCCAGGGTCTGAGTCAGGCCCCGCCCCCCACTCCCCCCCAGGCAGTAGGAGGGCCCCAGCGCAGCCTTACCCCCAGCAGGTTCCTGGGCACGTAGCCCTCCCGGTCCCCAAGGCGAGCCCACCACCAGTCGGTCTCGACCTCGTCCTTGCGCCGCAGAATGGTGAGCGCATCCCCTTCTCGGAAGGACAGCTCATCGCTGTTTTGGGCCTCATAGGTCCACAGGGCGTACACCACACCTTTGTTCATCACGCCCAGCTTCTCCTGCACGCCTGGGACAGGAGAGCTGAAAGTCAGGTCTGCGGGACAGGCTGCTGAGTGCCCGCACCAGGCCCGGAGACGCCGCTGGCATCGGGCAGCTCGCCTAGGTGCAGCGGAACGCTTAGAGGCTGGGCCGGCTGCTGCCCTCCAAGTGACGCCACCAGTCCCTTCCGTGTCCCAGCAAGAGGCCGTGGCAAAAGTGTAATGTCCAGAAGCAAAGGTGTGTTCATGCTAAGTTCTTCCAGTCACGTCTGACTCTGCAACCCTAAATAACGCAGCCCACCAGGCTCCCCTGTCTACGGGATTCTCCAGGCAAGAACACTGGAGTGGGGCGCCGTGCCCTTCTCCAGGGAGGAGAAAAGGTGTTGTTTGTTAGGGTAAAAGTTACAACCCACAAGCCCATGACTGAAGTCCCGTGTGCTGCTCTTGGCAGCAGGAAGCACGGTCCACCAGAGTGACAGGCCGCCGCCTCCCCCACACAGCCTCTGTCCTGGGGCTGGGCCTGGAGCAATGCCCTTTCGGGTGTCATTGCCCCCAGGGTCCCAGGCAAGCTGGGCCCCCGGGTGCTCCATTGTGGCGTGGACAGCCTGTGGTTGGTTAGCCCACAGAATTGACGCTCCAGCCCTGCCAAAAACGGCTCAAAGCAGAGGAGTGCGGCCCTCACCCACGGGCCCCACGGGGTGGGGACAGGAGACCATCCGGACACCGCCCTCAAGACCTCGCTCTGGGCTACTGTGTGCCCAGGGCATCCTGGCCTCCCTGTCCCCCTCCTCTGCCCAGAGAACACCTGGCAGAAAGGGGAAGACTTTGTTCTGAGCAACTCGGCATGGGATCCTGACCATGAGAATGTAACAGGTCTTCAGGGATAAGCCCAAGGGCCGGGGTGACCTCCGTTCCCAGGACACAGACTGGGCTTCCCCAAGGGTGCACCTGGGGCTTCTCTTGGCCCAGGCAGCGGCATGGCCCGTGCCCAGCGTGGCCCAGGAACGGCACCCAAGGGCCCGTGCCCACTCCCCTACCGTATAGAAACTGGGAGCACTGGATGTAGCCCTCCTCCATCTCCTCGCACTTGTCCGCGGCCGTCTCGATGTCGCTGATGGTGGAGGCGAAGATGGCGGCGCCGCTCTCCACCAGCTGTTTGCAGAGGTGCACGCTGTTGCAGGAGGCGGCGCAGTGCAGGGGCGTCCTGGGGGGACACAGGGAGGCCTCACGTCCTGCCGGCGGCCCGCAGTGTGCGCTCGCCGTCCCGCCAGCTGCTGTGCTGCTGCCTTTGCAGGGGCCTGACTCTACTCCCCCTTTTAGAACGGACACACAGGCCATACACACACACACACTGCCCCCCACACACCACACCCACGCCCACCTCTGAAAAGGGCCTCAAAAGGCTGGGTGGGGAGCGCTCCGAGGAGCAACCTGTAACCTGGGTGTTCGTGGTGTGACATGAACGTGTCCTCGCTCCGGGGACACGGCCCTCAGAGCAGCTGTGATGGTAACGGCTGTACGTTACCACGATATAAAGAAACAGACGTTGACTGGCGGCAGCGCAGACCGTGGCCTGAGGCTCACAGTCAACGGCGCAGGTTCCTCCACACAGGCTTTCTGGCCACTTGAGAACAAATGGATCAGCAGAGGCTTAGCTTGTGTTCTGTGGTCAGCGTGTGACGGGCGTGATCACAGCAGAGCCTCTAGCAAAACCAGCATGAGAACAGAGGCCGGGAGGACGCGCAGCCCCGGGACGCGGGCCATCTGTCCCCTCTCCTCCTCTACCCCCACGCACCCCAGGGCCTCACCAGCCGTCACTGTCAGCAGCGTTCACGTTAACCCCGAAGTCCAGCAGGAACCGTACGATATGGTGGTGCCCAGCACAGACGGCGTTGTGCAGGGGGGTGATGCCCTCGTCATTGGGCTTACTGGGGTCCTCCACCTACAACACGGGACATGGCACGTGAGCCCCGCCGGGCGCTGTCAGGGCCGCTGACCCACACAGGCACGCGCTCACCTCGTAGATAACCCTCTGCACCAGGTCGAACTCCCCCTCCAGAGACGCGTCCAGAAGCAGCGCCAGTGGGTTGAAGCGGACCCGCAAGCCGTGCCCTGTCCGCTCCGAGTTGGGCTTCTTCAGGTTGGTCCGCTTGTTCTATGGGGAGGAAGTGTGCTTTGGATTTCAAAGTGACCCCACGCAAGCAGGCTGGGAGCGGAGGGGAGGAGGCGGGAGGACGGGTCCTAGAGCCTGAGGCGGAGCTCCACCCGCAGAGCCTCCACCTGCAGCCCCCATGAGCGAGGAGGGGGCACTGCAGACCAGCCTGAGCCTGGCTCCCAGGGGCATCCCTGTAGGCGCCCGAGGAAGGGGGCGAGAGGAACCTCTGAGATAACTGCTCCTGCCCTGCGAAAGGGTGCAGGTGAGGGGCCCCCGCCTCCCTCTGCTACTTCAGCACCACTCTCCCCCAGCGCTGTTTAGAAGGGTCTCCTCCCCTTGCTGCCTGCCCAGATCCCAGTGGTGGCCCCCTTACTCAGGAACCCTTGGGCCCCCAGGGCGAGGCTGGCCCCGCTGCCCAGCACCACCCCACCCAGGTGTGTGCCCAACAAGCTCTGGCTGGCTGGCCAGGAAGCCGGTGCCCTGGTCCAGGTCTACACCCACCGTGGAGGCCGAGGGCAGCGGCATGGCGAGTGATGGGGGCACTTGCTCCTCCCCTGGAGAGGGGGCCTCAGCCCCAGGGCTGGGGGCCTGCTCGGTGGATGGGGCCATGGCCACATTGTTGTTGTCGTCCTCGGCCGGCTCAGCCGTCTGGTGGGTGTTCGGGGGACAGAGCAGGCCCTCGGGTTCGGGGGAAGGGAGCCGGTTGTCATTGGCATCGGAGGCGGGGGCGGGCTCGGCAGGGAGTGGGGCCGTGGGCGGGGCGGGGCCAGCCTCGCCCAGGTTCCCATTGGCAGTGGCGTTCCCATTGTCCATGTCGGCCAAGGAGCCCAGGAAGTCCTGCGAGGGGCTGGGCTGGTAGAAGGGGGCGCCCTCCATGCCGCCAGCCAGCGTGTTGAAGCGCTGGTACAGCAGCTTCTGGATGTTGGGCCCGCCGGGGCCCTCGGGCTCCGTGATGGAGCTGCGCTTCTTCAGGGGCCGAGGCGCGTTGGCCAGCTTCCTGCGCAGGGCCTCCAGGTCGGCGTCGCTCTGGTAGCGCAGTGGCGAGTGCACGATGGGCGTCAGCTTGGTGGGGCTGAGCGGCCGTGGCAGGCTCTCCACGGCGGCCCCGTCCCCAGGCGGCGCGGGGCTCTCAGGCTCTGGCTCCTTCTCGGCGCTCTCGGCGGGAGGCGGGGGCTGCGTGGCGCCCGGGGCCAGCGCACCGTGGAGGAAGGGCAGCGGGGACGGGGACGTGGAGCCAGACGGCAGAACCGGCTTCCCGTACACTGGGGAGACAGGCCCAGCACTCAGCACCTGCCCGCCAGAGGCCGCTGCTGTGGGAACCCGCCAACCCTTCCCTGGGGAGGGAGACTACTTGATCCGTGTGTATGGAATCAGGGCTTTTTCAGATGAAAAAAAGAAAAAGGTTGCAAACTGGCCTACCCACCCTAAACAGGCACTCGCTGTTCGCTGGCCAAGGAGAACCATGTGACCCTGGGACTGTACCAAATGGTGAAGACCACAGGTCGCCTCAGGAAGGAAGGGCCCCCTTTGGCCCTGGCACGCCTCGCCCCCAAGGTCCGAACCTGCCACAGGTCAGGGCTGGCATGTCCACCTAGGACCCCCGGGCCCCTGTGGGGAGCCTGGAGATTCTCAAACTAGATTCTGGAACCTGGAGCCCACACGGAAGAACTCAGGAGACCCCAGACGCCCTGAGGCCCAGATCCCGCTGCCCAGGAGGAACTACCATCAGCCTCCGCATGCAGGAGCCGAGTTCTGTTCTCACACCTGCCTCCCCAGGAGACTGGGGCAGACTTCCCCGCACCCAAACTGGGGCTCTTCGTCCCTGTGGGCACTGCAAGAGGATCCCAAAACAGCAAAACCCTTCCCTCACATCACTCCCAGGGGCCTGGCCAAGCGACTGCTAGGGGCCAGGGGATCAGGTCCAGGCAGACCCCACGCTGCCAGCTCCCAGGTAAGTCCTGCACAAAGCACTACAGAGCAGGGGAAGAGAGAGCAAATCCTGAGGTGTCAGCCTTCTACGGCCTGGATTTCTTGAGTAATGTGCGCAGGTGGGCTCTCAGACGGGATGTCTACCGGCAGAACCACTCTGTGTATGTCCTCTTTATCCCCTTCTCACACAGACGCCCACAGCCACACGTCACTAGGAGTCAAGTCTAACCCTAGAGAGCCTGTGGCCCGGAACTCAGGGTACAGACTGGCATTTTCTATAGTAGGATTTCCCAGCCCCAGGAGAAGGAGTACATGCCCACCATACCTGCTTTAACCGACTTATTCACGGTGCTGTGCGCTGCTGGCTGGTAATTCTTAGGTGGTGTGGCTTGTTGGAGGTACATGGAGTATATGGAACTTGAATTCACCGTCTGGGGTCCTTTTCTGGGGGACTGTGGCCTCGACCCTTTATCAGTCAGGAAGGGCCTAATGGCCACAGTCAGTGGGAGTTCGGGTTTGCCGTCTCCGGCTGGAAAGGCAGGCAGCCCTGCCGGTGGGTATGTGGGACTTGGGGGCACAGAAATCCTCTGCTGAATCTGCTGCGAGGAGCCTGGCTGGTGCGGGCCACCTGCAGGGGGCAGCGGGGCGGGTTTCTGCCGACCAGCAAGGCCTGCGCTGGGCCTGGGCAAGCTGCCCTCCTTCCTCCTCTCCAGGGAGTTGGTCGAGCCCGGGCCCACAGGGGCAGGACTTGGGTATGTCCCATAGCTCGGGGGCAGCGGCTTGCTGACACCAGGCAGCGGGGGTGGCACTTTACCGATCTCCATGCCCTGAATCAAGACGTTAGAGAGAAACACGAAGTCAGCTTTTGACAAGTTCAGCATGTTTTCACCCAGGGACTGTCCTCCTTCCAAGGGGCCTGTGAGCAGGCGGGGGCACGCCGAGGGGGGCACACAGCAGGGGGACAATCCTGACCACCAGCCTCCCACACACGCCCAGCTCAGGTGCTCAGGGTCCTGAACTCCCTCAGACTTGGGGACCACGTGGACACTAACAGGCTTAATTTGCCTCATGACACCTCCTACCCCTTAGACGAAGACGAAGGTTAAAGGGGGCTGTGTTCAGCTACGGGCTTGTTTGTGTTCTGGACAAAGACGGATGGCCTACCAGCTTCTCCGGGGCACTCAGGGCTGACAGGGGCACGGGCTGGCTAGAGACGGCCCCCTGCTTGAGTGGCCCCTCGGCACTCGCGTCCTTCCAGTCCACGCCGGCAATCTGCGGCGGTCTCACCGAAGAGATAGAATTCTGTTTCAAGGTTGGCCAGTTTCCATCATTGGCTTGAAAAGAACACAGAATTTAAGTAAAACTTTTCTTGAAATTAGTTTAACCAACATAAGAATAACCCTCTGCCAGAAGCAAAAGAAATCACCTCTGAGACACCACTCTGATGGAGCCGCACGGGCAGCCTCTGCCAAGGGGCCTCGCCAGCACCCATGTGGCTCTCATGCGTGCAGAGACTCACGACCAAGCACACGGATGCTCCACCCCTGGCAAGGGGCCAGAGGGCTGGAGAAACACTCTCAGCTCCCATTGAAATACAGGTCAAACCCGTTACATCAACACCAATGAGTAAAATAAGCGCTGGCACTTGGTTTTCAAACACTATTTACATTTACAATTACACACAGCAATAAAAAAAAATTTATCTTTTGACTTCGTAACAGGTTTGACTTGTACTGCTTCTGGGATTAAAAGAAAAATTTGACTTTAGTCTGTTAGCAATTTCCATCCTCTGAAAATAATTCATGATCACAGGAGAGAGGTACAGTTCCCGGTGATTGGAGGAGCAAGGACATCAATCTGCTGCAGTGATCAGAAAACCAGTGAACCCAGGTTTTCAGGAAAGTCACTGAAAAGGCACACTTTTTAACAGTGTTTTCCAAACTGAGAAAGGGTGCAGAAGCGTCCCCTGGTGGCACAGGCTGGCTCTCAGGGAGTGAGGGTCAGGCCTCTCTGCAGTAGCACGGGCTAGACTGGAGGGGAGAAGGGACGCCCAGGTCCCTGCCCAGACCCTCCTGCCCCTGCCAGCACGGCTGGGGGCGCTGAGGGGCGGCTGGGCGACCACCCTCCCGGACAGTACTCTCACGCTGCGCCTGGTGAGGGGGGAGGCGCGGCCTCACACAGCCTGCAGAGGGCCTGAGGGTGCCGGGTGGCCGCACCTCCAAGGCAGAGTCTGTCTGTGGCTGCAGCATTGCGCGCCCTGCCTCCCTGCCCAGCCCGGCTGCCAGCCCTGGTGAGCACTCCCCAGGCCTCAGGCCAAGCCAGCCCTTTGCTCTTGGGGGCCACGCCGCTCCCCGTCCAGAGGTGTGCGCTCTAATCCCCCTCAGTGTCATGAGGCTGGGCCATGTGGGCCACAGACACTCAGTTTCACCAAGGATGCACCAAGGGCAAACCCCAGGCTAAAGGGCAATAAACAGAGCTGACTCAGGAGGGGGCGGCTGGCCTCGCTAAGGGTCACAGGAAACGGGGCTGCCAGCTGCTCCTTAAATGCCAGACCCATGGGAGGGTTCGTGGAAATCAGGCACAAAGGCACTGGAGAGGGACAAGGACTTCAGCATAAGGCAGGAGGTACAGAAGGAAGACCCATTTATTTTTGTTATCAATGGTCAACCATCTGTAAGTGTGATGGGAGATTCCTGCATGAAGTGAAAACTAAAAGCCTCATAATGAACTCAGAAAATCATCTTAATTCTGTAAAAACAAAACCAGAACACCCCTGCTGGGCTGACACCTGTCAGACCCCTCCTGAGGAGGTCCGGGTTCTGGCCCAGCCTAGATGCCACTCCTGCCCGGGAGGCAGGGACCAGCCACGTGCAGCAGCCTTTTGGTCAGGTCTGAACCGGGAGCAGCCTTTGTCAGTTTGGAAGAACTGCAGATTCAGCAGCATCACCAGAGCTCCCCAGCGGGCCTGCTGGCCAACATACGCTTTGCAAACAGGCTTGCGGGGCACTGCGACGAGCCGCGGTCAGGCCCGACGTCGAGATCTGACACTGTCCACAAGCGGGTCACTCTGGGTTGACCACGGCCATCTGTGCGACAAGGAACCAGAAGGACAGCCGACAACACATTAGAGTCCCCAGAACCTTCTCACTGCGGCTTTCCGCCTGGGCTGCGGGCTGGCACGGGGCCCCTGCACCCACTCGCCCTGCAGCACGGGGGGGCAGGGCCACAGCTGAACCCTGGGGACACGGCCTCCCGGCCCCATGGGGGGCTCCTCCCGGCGGCTCCAGCCAGGCGGACCAGAGCACGCCCACAAAAAGGAGGGAATCGCGAGCCACCGGCAGCTCGGGCGGGCTGGCAACATTTAAGCTGAGCAGGAGCTGGCTGTGCTAATTACCTGCCATCGGACCCAATGATCATCTACTCCCACCATTGGGTGGGTCAAACTATAAATAACAGCTTATCAACGAAAGCTGCAACTCAAGTTTCATGCAGATTACGTGTGCCATGTGATTTCTGAGACGTGCCCATGAAGGGACCTGTGCCAGGGCACGTGGCCCAGGAGGGCTGGGGACGCCTCGTCCCACCGGGGTCAGGGTAAGCCCTGGGTCCTCCAGCGGTGCGGCCGCTCAGACCAGGTGCCAGGCAAGCAACCAGCAGCGCCCAGACCAACTGACCGCCACCTGTGGAGACCCCAGAATGGAGGCCCGGCCCGCTGGCAGTCCTGCTGTCACGAGTGATGAGCGGCGGCTGCACCTACACCCGGTGACCTCCATGACGGGTGGCCCCTGCTGTGACGTCTCACTGCTGCGGCACCGTATGCATCAGGGTCAAACATGCACTCTTACTGGGCTGTCTTCCTCTGAGAAAGGAGTGTGGACTCTCCATGGAGACCAGGGCTGTGCTCGGCTGGGAAGCCAGGGCACTGCAGGGACCCCACGTCCTCAGGGAGTTTATGCACTGCATGGAGCCGGGGGCCTGAGTCCAGTCACATCATACAACTCAGGGTGTCGAGGGCCAGAGGGCCGGTGTGTGGAGTTTTTGATGGACGGAGCCCATGCTGGTGGGGCAGGCAGAGCAGATTGGAGCGGCACCAGGGACCAGTGTGTGGAAGACAATGTTTGCACGGACCAGGAGGTGAGGGATGGTTTCGAGATGGTTCAAGCGCATTACACTGATGGTGCACTTGTTTCTAATCTCATGTTGCCGCTGATCTAACAGGAAGTCCTAGCCCATGGCCCTGAGGTTGGGGACCCCTGAGCTACAGGGCTCTGCCCCTGGGGAGGCAGCTGGGTCAGGACGAGCAGCAGCCCGGCTGCAGGGAGGCGCCCCTGCCGGCCACCGAGTGCCCTCAAGGGAAAGAAAACCTGTGGTGGGAGAGACCCAGGTCTTAACTAAGCTGTGTTTTGAGAAACCAGAGTAAGGACGCTGAGTCCAAGAAAGGGCCCGCTCCAGTCTCAGGATGGTTATCACCGTGGTGGCGCACAGCTCCTCGGGGGACACTTCACTGGGGCTGGAGTGCGAGGTGGGGTCCCTCTGAGGTCCCGGCCCTCCTGCTCTCCCCAGAAGAGGGCCAGGGCCACTTACCGGATTTGGACCTTCCGTGGGCAGCGCTCGAGGCGACGGTGAGGGACTGGGGCTTCACCGGGTCTCCGGGGGCAGGGCAGCTGCTGGCGCTGGGCACCTGGATGTATGGCCCCACCGCCGCCACCCTGCCGGGCGCACTCAGGGGTGACTGGGGCGATGACGTGCCGTTCACGCGGCTCAGCTGTAACACGGAGAGAAAGGAGTCAGGAGAACTGTCAGCCTACTGTGACGGATGGCTCAGACCTAAGCCACTCGTAGGAAGCGGCACCAGCCTGGGAGCCCAATGCCTAGAAAGGGTAAGACCTCCGGAAAGGGCCCTGGCCCAGTCCTGCATGGGTGGTGCCCCGACAACACCGACCTGGGTGTGAGCGGAGACAGAGCAGCCCCCGGGGAGCCCCTTGCCTGGGCGGGCAGAGAGGCGTCATCAAAGCCTGAGCTCTGGGCCTGGCTTCAAACCCTGCTCTCCCGCTTAGTCACGTGCTGCCGTGGGCAAGTGACTGAATGTCTCTGAGCCTCTGTGGCCCTGGCCCAAAAGCTGGGGGGAGGGCTGTCACGAGGACTGAAGGAGACACCCAGGACACAATAAGAGAGTCTGGATGGGTGAGACTCTGAGCAGCTCTGTCCTTCTCAGCAAGGACACTGGTCCCAGGACACTGCCCCACCACAAAAGTGTGCGAAAGAGATCTGACGGGAAGACATGGACCCTTAGAGTTCCTCAGACAGGCTCTAAGTGAGACTTCCATGCCTTTCCTCCAACTGTTTGCAAAAGTCTGCATGCATAAGCATGTGTCACTCTAGAGAAAGGGTCCATGATTTTTTTAAAATTATTATTATTTATTTTTGTTGCTGCGTGTGGGTCTTTACTTGTGGCATGTAGGATCTAGTTCCCTGACCAGGGGTCAGACCCAGGCGCCCTGCACTGGGAGTGTGGAGTCCTAACCACTGGACCACCAGGGAAGTCCCAGGGTCCATGATTTTGACAGCTGCTCAAAGGTGCCAAAAACCTTTGGGTTGGAGACACATCTCTGCAGGACCACCAGCCTCTCCAGGGAGATGCCCTGACGTATCAGGTTCAGTAAGCAGTAATGTCTGTATAGCCGCTTGGGATGGTTAATTTTACCCATCAACATGACGCGGCTGTGATGGTATTTTTAACATTTAAATCAAGAGACTGTGAGTAAAGCAGATTGCCCTCCATAATGTGGCTGGGACACCCCATCAGTTGAAGGTCTTAAAGGCAAAGACTGAGGTCGTCCTTGGAAGCAGAGGGAGTTCTGTGGGAAGATGGCCTCAGACCCAGGCTGCAACACCAGCAACTCCCTGGGTTCTTCAGGCCGTAGGCCAGCTGCGCAGAGCTGGGATGTGCCAGCCTTCAGACCTGCCCAACAACCCCTTACAGCGAGCTGACTGACTGATCAATCTCCACGCAGGGTGCACAGTGGACTGACCCACTGTCAGGAAGACTGAAACCTAAGCAAGCGTGGAGCAAGGGCACGCCTCCTCGCCCACGGTCTCTGTGCTGTTAATTCAGAGAAACGGAAGCCAATATCTGAAATCAGGGCGTTACACAGATGAACCACTGGCCTTTAAGCACCCTGGCTAAAAGACACCGGTGCAGGTCTGTAGCCCAGAGCTGCCTTAGCGTGAGCACTGAGCATGAGGCCCATGGGGGCGGCGGCATCCGTCTTCCTCGGGGCCTCCCCCCGCCACCCCGCTAGGAGAGCCCCTGACGCCCAGCCCTCACCCGAGCTGCCCAGAGCATGCCGGTCCACCGCGAGAGCAGAACGCAGTGAGGATGAGGGGCTCCTGGAGCACCGTCCCAGCTGCCAGGCTGCCCGCTCCTCTTCCACTGCCAAGGGGTGGGGCCGGTCAGCTCTGCACTGAGGCCCTGCTCCCCTGGAGCCTGCAGCACCACTGGGGGAACACAGGGCCAGCCAGACACCACACAGAGCAGTGCCCACCCTCCCACGCGCCCCCTGTGATTCAGACGCTCCTGAAGCGCTGGGAGTGACACGCCCCCTGTGATACAGACGCTCCTGAAGGGCTGGGAGTGACAGCAGGACTCGGGGAGCTCTGCTGACTACAGGGCTGGAAAACATGGACACGGGCCCTGGGGTGTGGAGAACCACCAGAAGTTACACAAGGAATGAAGCACTGACCGGAAACACACCCATGTTACAGTGGAACAGAAAAAGACTAGGGACAGAACAGTATAAATGACGTTAAGTCAAAGTGACTTAGTCGTGTCCGACTCTTTGCGATCCCATAGAGTCCATGGAATTCTCCAGGCCAGAATACTGGAGTGGGTAGCCTTTGCCTTCCCCAGGGGATCTTCCCGACCCAGGGACAGAACCCAGGTTTCCCAAATTGCAGGCGGATTCTTTACCAGCTGAGCCACAAGGGAAGCCCAAGAATACTGGAGTGGGTAGCCTATCCCTTCTCCAGTGGATCTTCCCAACCCAGGAATCGAACCGGGGTCTCCTGCATTGCAGGTGGATTCTTTACCAACTGAGCTATGATGTAATTCCTACAATTCCATTTTCAATTAAAAATTGAATACCTTTCTGTCTGTATTAAGCAAAAGACTGGCACCATTAGCAAGTATCACCTCTGGAGAATGAGGAGGACAGCAGGATGTCCAAGTCTCCTTTAAACATTTCTGTTCTGTTTTAGGGGGCTTCCCAGTGGTAAAGAACCCACCTGCCAATGCAAGAGACGTAAGAGACACAGGTTCAATCACTGGGTTTTGAAGATTCCCCGGACGAGGGCACGGCAACCCACTTCGGTATTCTTGCCTAGAGAATCCCATGGACAGATGAGCCTGGTGGGCTACAGTCTACAGGGCTATAAAGAGTCAGACACGACTGAAGCGACTTAGCACATACTGTTTTAACTTTCTCCCAGTGAGTATTCATTAACTTTGAAAGTCAAAATACTAAATAAAGATTTTTACAAAGCACTAACCCCTTATATAGCACTTTGCTCAAGAGTTTACAAAGCCCTTCCATATGGGTTACTTCTAAGAATCCTCACAGCAACTCTCAGTTCACAGTAAGTACATCAGGCTACACAAGGTCAAGGACTCTATGCGCATAGCCAGAACCAGCACCGTGACTCCAGGGCCCAAAGCTCCCCAGTGGAGGGAGACAGAACCGCCTGGGGACAGTGCATGGTGAGCAGCAGCAGTCTGGGGCGCGGACAGGATGGCTTGATTCCACATACCAGGAAACAACTGTGTCTTTGGGAACAAGAACTTGTGCTTGCTTCTGCAGCACATATACTAAAATTGGGAACAAGAACTTACCTCTACTGTCATTTTTTATGGTTTATGGCCAATTCTGTTCTATCAGCTATGGCAGTGGGGGGCAGCAGGATGGCCTTACGGTAAAGATGTACACTCTGAGGATGAGCCATTTTCAGTGTTTTATCTCACAGAAATGTTTTCTTTTTCACATACCTGAATTTTCTTCCCGTAAAGACGTTCACGCAGTTCGTTGATCCGCTTGTCCATCATGGCCACCTCCATGTTGCGCTTATTCAAGAGTTCCTTCTGCTGCTGGAGCTTTGAATTCTGTTCCTGGTTGAGCTGATTACGAATCTGCAGAACAGAAAATAAAATGTTTATGATTTGTATTCATTAAAAGGTCAAATTCTCATTGTTAGGGGGATTAAAAAAAGGAAGAATTAAAAAAAGCAACATTTGGTTCTTATGTGTATTTACATATAGGCATCATCCCAGGTGGTAAATATTTTACAGGTTCAGCATGGATGAAGCCGGAATGTAGTTCTTATGGAACAAAAAAAGAGAAAATATCTGCAAATGTGTCTTCAAAGTGTACAGAAGGACTAGTACCTGTAATGACAGTGGGAAACATGCCTGTGGTCCTAGGGAATTGAGGTGGGAGGGCCACTTCAGTGATCCCATCCTGGACATGTCGAGGGACCCAGGGAGAGGTGTCTGGTTCTGCCCCATGCATGAAACCCATGGATGGTCCGAACACCAAACTGAAAGTTCTTGTATCATTTTTTAAAAACTGCTGCACACAAACTCTTAATTGTGGCATGTGGGATCTAGTTCCCTGACCAGGGATCGAACCCAGGCCCTCTGCACTGGGAGCTTGGAGTCTCAACCACTGGACCACCAGGGAAATCCCTTTTATGTGACTTTAATGGGTTGACCAGTACTTTAAAAATATGAAATGGAGGACAGAACACATCGCAGTGCACTGTGCACAGGAGGTTAATAAGCACTGTCGTGTCAAACTCTCTCAGACGCATACGGGTACCAGCACATACATACTGCTACCAGACAGGAGGTAACATGTACTTTTTAAACTTGACTGCAGTCCAAAAGTTGGAAATGTATAAAATAAATATAAAACATTCATCACATTTCACCAAAAAACTTCTTAAAAACTGTACTTTTTAACAATTGCTTAAAAACATAAAAAGTAATAAATTCTTATAACATTTTATTTCATGTCATTTTAGTATTGTAATGTTTATATTACAGAACTTAATGGCAGCCACCAGCCAGTTTACTCCCTGTGTTTAAAAGCCCCCATTTCGCAAAGTGATAGAATCCTTTTTCTAGCAAGTGCTAACAGAAGCACAAAACTTGCTTCTGGCTTGACAAGCCACCTGCTGCACGACACCTTCTGAGGACTGCTAATGAGCGTGTCCTCCCGAAACCCACCCTGGTCCCCAGTGAGACGGGTCGGTCATGGGGGTGGGGCCCCCATGGCGGGGTTGTAAAGAGGAGGGAGAGAAAGCAGAAAGGCTGAGGACACAGCAAGAAGGTGGCCAGGAAGGGGGCCTCCCCGTGAGCTGAGTCTACCAGCACTCTGATCTGGGACTTCCAGCCTCCAGAACTGTGAGACAGACCTGTCTGCAGTTTTAAGGCAGCCCAAGCTGACAAAGACAAGGATTTAACAACAGGCATCTATCGTGTCAAAATACAGTTTACACAAAGGCCTTAGGTATTATCTGAAGCTTAGTTCTTTACCAGTTCATTATACTGCCAATCAAATTCCTATCAAACCTCTGTATTGAAAACATGCTAAGTGAAAGAAGTCACTCACAAAGAACTACAATTGCATGATTCCAGTCATATGTAATTTTCAGAACAGGCAAATCCACAGAGACGGAAAGTAGAGTCATGGTGGCTTAGGGCTAGATGGGTAGGGAGTTGTGGGGTGATGGTGAAGAGGTGTGGGGTTTCTTTTACAAGTGGTGAAGATATTCTAAAATCGACTATGGTGGTGGATTTAGAACTCTGTGGAGATACTGAAAACCACTTACTTGTAAACTTTAAATGGGTGTATCATAAACTATGTGAATTATAGCTCAAAGCTGTTCAAAACATTCTTTTGTACTGAATACATTTGGTGCCTACTATTAAATGAGAATTCATTCATTTCCAATTTCTGAGGTTTACAGCCTATATCGGAAGGATGCCCAAGAGAAGGAAGTTTTAACAGAATCATTCCTCAAACTAAGGGGAGTTACCTGAAGCTCCTGGTACAGTCTTTTGAGCTCCACTGCTGCCGGTCCTGTCAGCTTGCCATTGTAAGGCTGGAATCCGTTCAGTTTTCCCTTCTTTAAATCTTCCAGTTGTTGACTGAGTTGATCAACTCTTAAAATCGCAGTCTGTACTTCTTGCTTCTTTTCCTGGAACATGGCACTGAACCTTTCTATTTCAGCAGCTATAATTTCCCATCAGTAAAGAAAAAAAACATAATTAGTTGACTTAGTTTTTTCATGGTATTTTGCTATTTTTTGGTGGTATTTCTTCATTTCTATACCTTTAACTCAACTCCAGCATTATCCTTGGAGAGAAAACTGTAAGGTGCATAATCTAAAACATATTTCAGCAAGCCTTTGGAACATGTGACTACTCAGAAGACAATTATTTGCACTATTTATTGAATATTTTAATTTTGAAGAAAGTACTTATTTCATTGGCTGTGCTGGGTCTTAACTGTGGCATGTGGGATCCAGTTCCCTGACCAGAGCTTGAACCCAGGCTGCCTGCATTAGGAGTGAGGAGTCTCAGCCACTGGACCACCAGGGAAGTGCCTGAATGTTTTTAAATTAGGGCAAGCGTCCCAAAGCTACAGTGGTCAAGCCACTTAGGAAGCTCAGTGCACCACAGATACCACCATGTGAGGGCAGGACCACCCAAATCTCTCTCGCTTATCACTGTGGCATCAAGGAGGCACTGGGGCTTCTCCAGTAGCTCAGATGGTAGAGAATCTGCCTACAATGCAGGAGACTGAGGTTCCAGTCCTGGGTCAGGAGGACACCCTGGAGAAGGGAATCGCTACCCACTGCAGTACTCTTGCCTGGAGAACCCCATGGAGTTGCAGATTGGACACGACTGAGTGACTAACACCAGTACTCCTAAAGCGGGCGCTAACTGGATTGAATAATAAAGTAACAATCCACGCACACAAAGTGAGCATCTGTATGCTTTATCGTAATACACAGATAAAACTTAGGCTGTTCAGTTAAAACAGAACCCCCCTCATGAGTTGAGTCTTAAGAGGCCCCGAGACTTAATCTAAAGGGCAGCTGCAGGCGGGGTAACAGGAGGGTCTCCCTAACACACTGCCAAGGCTGCAGAAGGTCTTCTAGGACCCCTTAGTCTCACCACGCATCCCGGCAGCTGCCGGTGGCAGAGCAAAGCTCCAGAGCTTCCCTACAGCGAGCTGGGGCACCGCCTGTGACTGAGGCGCCTGGAAGCCAGCCTGCCTCACTTGGCCCGTGCCTAGGGAGCGGGCGCCCCGGGCCGCGGCACGTACACAGACTGCCGTTCATGACTTTGCTGTGGTCCACTTGTCCTCTCATGGCACGGATCTTCTTCAGCTTATTTTCCTGGGCTTCAACTCGTTCTTTCAACTTCTGAAGCTTTTCATTTTCAGAAATAGACTGCTGCTGACGGCGCTCCTGCTGCTTCAGAAAATGTAAACGCTGTTCCTATCGAGAGAGGAGAATAGCTAGCTTTGAAAACTGAAATGCACGGTCGCTTCTGTACACTGTAAAAACAGTCTAAGTGGACCCCACAGGATCTCCTATCTTCATGAATATCACAGACACGCTAGGCGCCCCTCACTGTCGTCCTGTGTGAGGCCCAGCAGCCCAGGCTTCCTGCTGTTGGCACCGGGTCTCCTGCGCCTACAAAGCAGCGCCCACGGACCCCTTGTTTAACCTCCCAAAGGGAATGAGCACCGACCAGCAGAAGATTTTATACTGAAAAGAGACAGCTGATTCGTACAGAGATGAACCTCTAATCTGCTAAGTGGCAGGGACACTGGAGGAAATGCTTGTTTTCTTTAGGATTAGTTCCTTCAAAAGGAATCAAACATTTTATTATCAAACAAGAACAGGACGGTCCTACAGTAAAAGCATATGTAATATTCCTCAGTAGTTTTTTTTCCCCACTCATGTGAAGGCAGACCTTCAGGATAACAGTTAGCACTACTTGTGGTCCTATCCGTATGCATGAATATACCTAAGGAGAGGTTTAAATGTGACTGTGTGGGCATGACACGTGCAACCTAAGGAAGGGAATATGCGCTTAAATATGGAATAACCTGCATTAACTTGAGTTACACTGCTGAAAATATCAAAGATTCCTTTCAATAGCAGTACCCCTGAATCAATATTTGGAAAGAAAAGCAGAATTAGAAAAGCTTATGATGACATAATACCATGTACATTTCATCTTAACATTATTAATGGGATGAATATATCTTCCAATTTACTTAGCTTTTAATTGTTCTTTATTCTTGTATTACTAAAAAATCCAATAAACTTTGCAAGACTACTTTCAAAAACAAGTCCAACTTAAACTATTATTAACATGAACGTGGACAGAGTCCCATGGTCATTCAATAAATTAAATTGGACCATTGGTCACTAAGAATCTCTCTCTACAGAGAGATCAGTAAGAACCTGGGCAGCGACGTCTGCGAGTTCTGTGTAGCAGGGTCAGGACATTTAAGATCATTACATCAGGAATCATTCTCAGCAGGCATGCGAGACAGGCCTGATGTTTTAGTCCAAGACTAAACCATTATTCAGAACAGTTTTGAAACCAAGCAGGAGCCTGTGGGGCCATCCTGGGTACAAAAGCCCTTCTATGTCCCCATTTCTGGTTTATAGGAAAAAGGCTTCAGTCTCCTACACCATCCCTGAGTCCAAAAGGCAGACTCAAACAGTCACTAACCAGGGAAGTGAGCAAATGCAGAAACAAAGCAGGAGCTATCAGGAAACAGGGTCCTGGTCCCCCCCCAACCATCGCCTTCCCGTTCCCCCGGGGATACACTTCACAATGTATCTTGAGCTCCCCTGCAGAAATTTAGGCACCACCCGGGTGGAGGCTGGTAACTCCAGGCTGAGCACAAGACTCCTGGACACTAGCCTGTTATCTTACCACCAACCAATCAGAAGACAGTCACACACCCTACAGTCTTCACCCCAAATTTTGCTTATTAAAAAAAATACATTCCTGAAAACCATCAGTGAGTTTGGATTTTTTGAGCATGAGCCAACTGTTCTCCTTGCCTGGCCCTGCAATAAACCTTTCTCTTTTCTAAACTCCAATATTTCCATTTTGGTTTCTTTGGCCTCACTATGGGTGGGCAATAGTTTCAAGTCCTGTGACAGAGTTTCAGAGACAAATCTAGTCCTCAGTGTATATAATGAATGCCTACATGCCCCAAACAGATTCCTTGCAGGGTGGGGTACAGGGAAGCCACTGTCTTTGGGGCCCATGACCAGTGTCTCATCACGATCTCTGGCTTCCTCTAGAACACTAATGCCAAACATGCCAGCTGAGACAACACCCAGAGGAAAAGGGAGGGGACGATGGAGAGCATCTTTTCTTTCCAAACTTTATCTACAACTGGGTTAAGTTCAACTGCTTCCTGTCCTGGAGGTCCGAGTGTGCAAGTCAAGGGTCAGATGTTCTTGCCCGATACTTCCCCAATGTCAAGAAGCCACGGTGTGCATTTATCATCACAGAAGAGATCACTGAGAGGGACACTGTGTTTACGCTGTGGTAGCACACTTCTATTTGCAAGGGTCAGCCATGGAATCTAAAATAACGCTGAAGAACACTCTTGCTGACCATTCCCCACTGCTGCTTAGTAACGTACCTTGGCGACCAGCATCTGCTGCTGGTTTTCAATCTGCTGTTGCTGCCGAGCGGCCATATCTTGGAGCTCTGAGAGGGTAAGTTCAACACGTGGATTCCCGACCTACAGAGAACAAAACACACTCAGACTGGAATGGACGCTTGTCTGCATCATCATTCTGCTCTAATGTCAGAATGCACACACATCAAGATTTTTAAACAGGTTCCCTAGAAGTTAGAGGAACATAAGTTAGTTTACTTTCTCCTAAGAACCTTTCCTCATTGTTGACCACTTCTGTTAAATTTATTTGAGTAAGTAGGGATGTCAAATGTTTAAGAGTACACAAACTAAAAAATAAATGTGCAGGTGATACCTAAGGGCAAATGTCATTTCACTGCCACCTGGTCTCGAGAAGCCGAAATGCATCAAAGATTCTGAAATATAAATATCTCATTAAAAACACCATAGGTATGGCCTACACCAAAGACTGACTCATGATTGACAGAGCATTATCCACATCTGGAGGAGTGGCAATTGATGGAATCTGAAAGCATGTCCCCATCCTGTTAATGACAGGATGCATTTTTATTGTGTTCTTCATGAACCTTGCTCTAAACTAATTACTTTCCACTTATGAACTCATTTAAGCCTTAAAATGACACTCTCAGGCAGAGATCATTACAGCTCCTTTCTACAGACAAGAAAATAAGCAGAGAGAAGTTCAAATAATGTGCCCCAAGTCAGTTGCACAGACAGAGAAGGATGCAGAGGCTTGTTCTTGCCCATCTCCTACAGCACCCCCTTTTAGACTGGATGTGTGATGCGCACTGTATCATACAGTCTTCACAACAAACCTCTGCAGGCAGACGAGCCCCAGGGGAAAGGGAAAGGGGCATGGCTAAGGATGCAGAGCTGACATAGGGCCAGAGCTCCGAGTCCAGCCACGCCGGTCTTCCTTCGGCCTCCTCCGGCCCCGTGGGGCCCGCCATGCAGGTGCACAGCCCCTCCGTGGAGCTCACTGTCCACCTCTGGGCTCCTCAGTACTCTGAGCCTCTTGGAGCTTTTCACAAGCGTGCCAAGCCCTGTTCCTCCGACTCTGCTGCTGCTAAGTCACTTCAGTCGTGTCCGACCCTGTACGACCCCAGTCCTCCTCAAATCACATGGTGGTAAGCCCATTCTGGACTCTTAGAAAGTGGAATCAGGATTTAATTAACTGGAGCCCCCATTCTGGTTATCTAAAGTCCTGAGAAAGCAATGTGGACCAAGTCCCTTTTCTAAACCAGATACTGTAAACTGCCAAGTCACAGAAACTTCATTTGAGATTTGTTCATTCTATAAAACACCCCAACTATCACAATGCACTCAAATTTCTCCTTTACTATTAATAAAGTGTTCTAATTTCCACCTACTGAGATTTCTCCAATCACCACAACAAGAAATTTTTAAACTGCTTCTTTATTTTTGGCTGTGCTCGGTCTTTGCCGCCGCGCACGGTTTCTCTAGTTCCGGCGAGCAGGGCTGCCATCAGTCACAGGCACGGGTTCCTCTCGGCAGTGGCTGCTCCTGTTGCGGAGCGCAGGCTCTCGGCGCGCGGGCTCTAGGAGTTGAGGCTTCTGCAAGCCTGGTGTGTCCCATGGCATGTGGAAGCTTCCGGAACCAGGGGCTGAACACACGTCCCCTGCACTGGCAGGTGGATTCTTAATCAGGGAAGTTCAACAAAAGGTATTTTTGAAACTTTCAGAAACACATTTTCGACTAGGGAAAAATGAAGTTCCTGTAACAAATCTTTCAATTTATATTAATTTCATAATTTTACAACTTGAAGAAAAAAACCAAAAACTTAGCTCTTTGGTCTCCCCTCCCCACCAATGGCTTAAAATAACAATGAAGACAGAGGAGAAACTGAACTGTTGCATATTCTAATATTTATCCTTCCGAACAAGAGCTCTTTGTATGTGTTATTTATGTGTATCTCTAATTATGAAACTAAGATATATTCTATTGAGATAAGTAATTCAGATATTATATCTTAGGTATATACTAATACGTATTGTACTTTAATAGAAAATTTTCCTGGTGGCTCAGATGGTAAAGTGTCTGCCTACAATGCGGGAGACCCAGGTTCAATCCCCGGGTCAGGAAGATCCTCTGGAGAAGGAAATGGCAACCACTCCAGTACTCTTGCCTGGAATATCCCATGGACAGAGGAGCATGGTAGGCTACAGTCCATGGGGTCGCAAAGAGTTGGACAAGACTGAGCCACTTGACTTTCAAAACATCTATATGTCACATGGGCTAGCCCAACACAAAGCTCTTAATCTGAAGTTGAACAGAAATCTTATTGATGTAGATATTACAAACAGAAAACTGTATAAATCTGTGTTCAGCTCAGTGAATTATTTCAAAGTGAACACACCTGTGTAACTTATTTTAAATGGGTTATAAAAACACAAGCCACCATAAACTTGTAAGTCAATAGATAATGCAACATTTGACACTTTAGTACATATTCCCTAATTTGTTCAATGTGAAAATTTAGCAGAAAGTATCTTTTCAGGGTTTTTTTTAAAGAAAACAAAAACCTCTGATGCAAATTCGATCCATTTATGACAGGCCTAACAGCATGTATTCTCTCCGTGTAAACTAAACCCCAGAAGAATAATTTTAAATTCTCCACATGAACTCAATTTATTCAGACAAACCTATGACCTAATTCCTCACTTATTTCTTTTCATTGCATCTAATGAGAAGAAATCAAATCCTGCTCCCTTGGGCACTTAGAGGTCCCTCATTATGGTAGTTATCTGATGAGTTCAACTCCAGGTTACAGAGAGGACAAGTCACTTCCACAACCAGTAAAATGAGTGGGAAAGTTCTCTCAGGACAGCTCGGCATGCCCAGAGAAAGGACTCAGCTCCCCAGCCTTGACAAGATGGAGGGGTCAGGAGAACTGAGTTGTTTTTCTGTTTGAGCACTAGTACATGTTTGATATCATGGTAAGGCATTTACCCTTGATATGCCAGATATAATCCCAGACACTGTAAGTAATAAAAAAGTAAAATGCAGTTGCTCCCTGTTTCCAAGGAGCGAGCCTCTCTTCTGCCGAATGAGGTAAGAATCTCACGTGGGAAGAAATCAGGTTACCCGTCAAGTTCAACTATGAGGGATTAACCCTGAGCTCAGTCCTTTATCCTTATATTCTCACTGTGAAACAAAAAGAGCATTCTCCCAGCGCAGCGGCAAGGACTTCCACGTCACCATGCACTGTGGTGAAAAGTGCCCTGTTAGGCCGGCACCATCTTGGAACGCCTGCAAGCAGCTCGGAAAAGCGGGACCACAGTCGGCTACCCTGGTCCACCTGAGACCTGCAGGTCTGAGAACACATAGTGCCTCGTAGAGCCTCCTACCCCAAAGTGATGAATCCAAATGAGAAGCCAAGCCCTCTACATGACTGTTCCTGACTTCACAGAAATTGTGCATAAAAATATTATCTCATAGGCTTGAAAACAGATCCTCCAGCCCAGTCAAGCTCTGGATGACTGTGATCCTGGCCAACACCTTGATTACAATGTTGCAAGAGACCCTGAACCCAAGTCACCCAGCCAAGTCCTGATTTCCTGACCCCTAGAAATTATGTAGATACTACAATGTGCTGTTTAAATGTGTGTGTGTATATATATATATATACATATATATATAAAATTTCATAACACTCAATAAAAATCCCATAAAAATCCCATGATTTTCTAATTTTTATGTTCCTAAATTTAAGATTAGCAACTTTAAAAAACTGATAAGCACATATTCTAACCCATTTCTGATACAAAACTTCAAAAAAGTCCATAATGGTAGTAAGTTAACTAAATGAAATGACAAGCTAGTATATTAAACACACAGTGAAAATTTTCAAATTTACTTTCACCGACACGTAATTTACAGACCATGATAAGCACACCATCTGAAGTACGCTGCCGCATTATCTGACCATTGCACATTGCAGTGTAACCACCACCCGTCAACACAACGCCTCCATCATCCCAGAAAGCTCCCCACTGCACTTCCCGGTCAATTCTATCCCACCCATGGGGATGGGGGTGGTTGCGCCACAATCGCCAAGTCCTGTGTGCTGGAGAAGTTCACTGACAGGGCCGCTTCCTTGAGGCTTCTTTCCTCCACCACAACGTTTTAGAGACTCATCCATGCTGTTACCTATACCTATACCAGGTAACTACTGCTGGCAAGTAGTATTCACTTGTATGAACAGTTTTTATTTTCCTGTTCATTTGCTGATGAGCGTTCAGGCTGTTTCCACTCCTTAGCTATGAGAAATAAAGCCATCTTGAACATTCATGTATCAGTATTTATGTGGACAAATGTTCTGGCTTCTCTTGGGTAACTGATGTCAAGAAGTGAAGGTGGGGACCGAGCGTTGTGTGGTTAAGTGTTGGTTTCACCTACACAAGCTGACAGACTGTTCTCCAGAGTGAAGCACCATTTTACACTCCCCCAGCAAAATACACAAGAGTTCTAGCATTACCTCACCCCTGTTGACGTTTGGTATTGTCAGGGTTTATACTTTAATTATCCTCTTTTTAAAATAAAATGTTAACCTCCTGGTGAAGAAAGAATGTCATATAATGATATTTTATTTTTACAAGAATGAAAAAGGTAAGCATAAAAATGTTATTAAGCTATCAACCCCAAATGCACTCTAATCAGATTTCCAGTAAATAAGCTAGCTCAAGTTGCTAAAAGTGAGATGTAAAGGGGGACTTATTGGCTAATGTCTCAATTGTACTAATTATGTTGAATCACAACTAAGAAAGCTAACAAAATAAAGTATGCTTGACAAACAGGCTATCAGAGCTAGATTTTTTTAGATATTAACTACAACTCACTTGATAATTATGGTTAAACGCTTTAGATCACAAGTCAGTTGATAACATGGCTTTAGTCAAATGTGTTTTCATCTCCTCAATTTGTTTTATATATAATTTTGAAATTGGTGTTGCAATAATTCATTTATTAAAAACATATAATACGGTTTCTCAACGCAAACCATTGTAGACAATTACACAATACACGTGTCTTCCATCCTAAGCCTCTAATTATAGGTTTTTATAGATCTTTAGTCTATCAAATATTAGTAAAAAACTTAGCTTTATATCCCATTTATTGTACTATGAAAACATTCTGCCAACATGTGCTAAATGTATTTTTCCAATACGTGCCAAAAACTATCAAAGACTGCAAATTTGTCTATGAAAACGAAAGGATTCATCACCGAGCACAGGATCTGTTCAGCTAATGACTCCCCACTACCGTAGTTCCTAGGAAGTGGCGCCACTTTCTAGACAACTTTCTTTCGGTATGAGGACTCACCCGGAAACACATTAGTAAGCGCTGTGCTGCTGTCCAGCCGCCAAGTGGCACCCAAATCTTTGCGGCAGCAGAAGTGGCACTGTGACACCAGTTTCAAGCAAACAGCCGGTTTGAACGAAGCACACCCCGCGTAACTCTGCTGGGAGGGGACCCTTTGGAGACGGGCAGGTTTCCCCAGACACCGCCCCGCGCGCCTCCTCGGCCCCGCGTGCCTCTTCCCTTCGTGGCTCCTGCGCTGCATCCTCTGGCTGGAGGATCCCACCGCCATGACTCTGGCCATATGCTGAGTCCTGTGAGTCCTTCTAGCAAACTGCTGACCCCGGGGGTGGTCCTGGGACCCCCTGATACAGGCATACACAGTAAGCATAAATCAATTTGCCTCGACACTGCAAAGTCAAACCAGATCTTCAAAATTCTGTTGGACAAGTGAGCTCCGAATGCCTGTGGCAGTGTGTACATCTAACCTGGAGGTTCCCGGACTCGAACAGCAAGAGCGTCACACGAGGGTCTTCCAGGCCCACTTCACACTTACTGAATGAAAAGTTCTGCCAGTGGGGCCAGGGCCTTTATTTCTTAGACAGCTGACCTGGTGACCTGCACTTCGGGGAGAGCAGTTGCCTCAGCAGCTGCTAGCAGTCATGGGGTACACAGGCTCCGGTGCTGTTATTCTAGGTCCAGGGTACACACAAAAACATTTTTGGAGAAGGATATTTTTAACATCTTATTAACTTTAAAAAATGCACATAAAAGTGCTCTGTAGACAATAAAGTGCTTCACAAAGGTAACGTATTATTAGGCTTAAAAGGCCGATGTGTCTGCCATAAACACAGTAACCTCTTAGATGTCATGCCTCCTCACCAGCTCTCAATCTTCCTCTAATTATAAGCTCCCATATAGGCTGCAAACACAGTTTTAATTTTGGTTTCAGGTTTCAGTTTTGTTGATCTTGACATGTAAACATCATCTCCATGTTAACAATAAACAACTTCATCCTGGAAAGATCAAGGACCCATCACATCAAAACTCACCATACTATGTCACTGGTCTCCTTCCCTCCTGAGTGCCTTCCGTTCATGATATATACACACATACACAGTCCCCGCCTATTTGACATACTTACTTCACCTCCCCTGAAGTTCAGGCCATAGGAAATCTTAGAACACAAAGGGGTCTTCAAGATTCTGTTGGACAGGTAAGTTCTGAATGCTTTAGACAGTGGGTACATGCACCCTGGAGGTTCTGAACCTGGCAGGGCAAGAGTCACATGAGTCTTCCAGGCCCATCCCAGCCTCACTGAATCAGAAATTCTGCCTGTGGGGCCTGGGCCTTTATTCCTTCAGACGTTCTGACACACACGCCTGCCAGAACCCTACAGAGGCTTCAGAGTCAGAACGCAGGAATAAGAAGAGGATCTATGGAATGATCTTTAGCAACTGGAGGGTAAGGAAGGAGAATTCTTAATCCTGACGTGAGGAATGGCTCTCCCTGAGTGGCATTCAAAAGAAGAAGATAGAATTGGGTACAGCACTTGGCCCTACAGTGGTTAGTAACTGAAAAATCAAAACCCCATTAAATGCTTTTCAACTTTATAACTAGTGTATAAGCAAAGTGTAAAAGTCTCTAATTACACTCAGGTAAAAGTACACAAATATTATCAGCACTGACAACACAGAGGTACAGCTGAAAAAGCTAGAAGGCAGGAGGCAGAGCGAGATGGAGAAAAGGCAAGGCCTCTTAGGAGAAGGGAGGCCCAGAGACATGGTTTCAAGTTGATTGTACAAAGAAACAGAGACATAAGTACATCATTTAAAGTAACAATGGTAACCAATAAAAGAAAGAAAATTGCAAGTCAGTAACATGAAGCTGGAAAGTGGAGGGTCAAAGGGACTTGGTCCAATTCAGCTAAGTTAGAAAGTTCTTAAGCCAATGTCTGAAGATGGGCCCTCCATACTCCAGACCCATGTCTCTCACCCGTGTGTGACCGTGCCAAGCACTGTGCTAGGCAGTGACCTGCTGAAGCTACACATCCAGCAAGGGCAGAGCCAGAAAAAGAAATATTCTTCAGCCTGAAAACTATTTGGAAAAGTTACTATGAAAATTTCCAGAAAAGACCATGATGAAAATTCCTCTCATTCTTCATTCTTCTCTCATTCACTCATTGTCATTCATTCATTTCTGCTCTTTCAACACAAATTTCTTAAAAAGAATCCATCTACTTGGACAAACTTCTTCCCCTATAATAGATGCTAGGCCTTTTCTCCAAGTCTACACCAGATGACAAGGGAAGTCCTCTCTCCTGGAGACACCTATGAAGACTTCAACCCATCAGCCATCCTGTGTTTTAAAACCTGACAGAAGGATCAAGACATCAACACGGAAGCCACAAAGCAAGTCTGCACGGCCATCTCCTAGTCCAGAGGCGAGCCCACCTGCCTCTGGGCACTGAGGCACACGGCTGCTATTCCAGGGCCTGACGCGGCAGCAGCATGTACAGGGCATGGAGGGCACGCAGTGCATGGGCGCCGTGAGGACGATGAAACCATGAGCGCTCAGGACGGCTGTGTCACACCTTCATAGAAATGAGTGAAACGCGTGATGACTACAACTTCCACTGGGAAAACACACAGGGAAACCCAAGGAAACGGGGCTGGGAGGCCACAGCGGGGAGCTCTCACACACACAGAGCCAGACACCCGTGCAGATCCCAACCCAACAGGAAGAGGCGTGCTGTGTGTCACCAGAGGAAGAACACCACTCACGGCCACCAGCAGAAGGAAGAACCACCTCCTCCTTGCCTGGCAACAATGCAGCTAAGGAAAGGACACCAAACTTCAAACTCCCAGTTTCCTCCAAAAGACTTTTTGTTGATAACAGCCCCTCCCAACCCCCCCTTCTCCTCTAAAAAAGTGTTTCCTCTTGTTTCAGAGGACTTGCATGTGGCTGTCCATAGCTGCATGTCCTGAATTACAGTTCTTTGCTGTTCCCAAATAAACTTGTTTTGCTGGTAAATAATTGGTAGTTTTACTGTTTTAGGTTAGTACTACTCAAAAAATAATTCTTTAAAAATAAATTATACAGCTTCTCTGGTGGTCCAGTGGTTAAGAATCTGGCTTACAACGCAGGGGACACTATTTCCACCCCTGGTCCAGGAGAAGTCCACATGCCGCGGAGCAGCTGAGCCCGTGAGCCACATCTTGGGCCCTAGTTCTAGAGTCCACGTGCCCCAGAGCCCGTGCTCTGCAACAAGAAAAGCCACCTCAATGAGACGCCTTCACACCGGAACAAGAAAGCAGCCCCCGACAACTGCAACTAGAGAGAGCCTGCACACAGCAATGAAGATTTAGCACAGTCAAAATAAACATTAACAATTAAATTATAACCAAAATCATTAGTTTCAAACCTATAAAAAGCAATTAAACTTTTTCAATAAAATTCACTATTACTTACTCCATTTTCAGTGCGTTTTTCTCCAGGTACATTTGTTACATTTCTCTGAGTTCTTTGCTCCTGGGTCTGACGGCCACCTAGAGAAATGAGAGTGCCAAACTTACCAAAAGATAGCCTAGAGAAACAATATTTTATAAGTTCTTCACTTACTCAAATATTTGTTGAGCACAAGTATAAAATACCAGGCTGGACAACTAAAAAATTAGTACAGTTGAAAAAATGTTTTATAATCAACCCGTATACATAAAGTTGTTTTAATGAATTTTTTTCTATATTCTATTACAGAGTCTTGAAACTGATTTATATCAAAAAGTTTTAACACTTAAAAATGGTCAAGATGGTAAATTTTGTTATATGTATTTTATACATATTATCTATTTTAAAAAATTAAAGCTTTTATTATTTTAGGAGAGACTAAAATAATGACCTATATGGGAAAATAATCTAAAAAAAGAATGGATATATGTATATATATATAAAACTGATTCACTTCACTATAAATCTGAAACTACCACAGTGTTGTAAATCAACTATACTTTGATAAAAATTTTAAGAGAGATAAAATATAACTTAAAATATCCAATAATTAAAAAACTGATACACAAAACTGATCTTCACTACTAGGGTTAAAACTGAGATGGGATACTATCTTCTGAATTCTCCTTTGTTCTATAAAAAATATTTATATTTTTAATTTTAAGGGTTTCAAATTTAAACTGGCAAAATTCTGTCATTTTTTTTAAAACAAATAAAGTGTGCTGCACAATTTTGTACCACGTGAATCTAAAGTCATATAAATGCCTGTGTTGTGTTAAATGCCTGCTCCTACTTCACTCATCTCTCACCTGATGCTGTTTTGAGAATTATCACACCCCACAGCCTGCTTTATTACTAAGAAAACATAACTTCAAAGGATCATGAACGTAATGTTAAAATAAAGAGAAAAGAATAACATGTTTTCTTCTATTTCCTTCCTGATACTTTGAAAATTTTGAAGAAACATTATATTATGGAAAATACTGCCTCACCTTAAGCCATACATTCTCAGAGAGTGCTATCACCCCCAAGGATGCAAAGACTGGCTCTTAGGAGATTAAAAAATCTTACTCTTTTTATGTATAAAGCAAAGCTACTGAGTACATAAACAGACACACAGTACATCTGATGGGGAAGACAGGGCAAGTAAGAATACAATATCCAATAAAGGGCCCTTAGGGAGGCGATTAATGAAAAATGAGGTTAAATAAATAGGGATGGCAGAGCATGCAACCGAACACAGTCACATAATACACAAAAGGCACTTCATAAAAGCTATGTTCTGTTAGCAGAAATTACATATACACTCATTCCGGAGTATGGTATCTACCAGTTTACAGGGTAAATTAAATTCTTTACCAAAAGTAATAGTACTTTTATGAAGTAAGGTGCTTGGGTTAATTTAATATTCTAGAATTGCTGCTTCTTCCAAACAATAAACAATCAAATCAGAATACTATCAAACACAGAGAAATTACATCAAGAGTCACTTAATCTTTGATGGTAAAGAAAAAACGTGATGATTTTGCACTCCAAAGTCAGAAAACAGTAAGAGCTGACATTCAGTGAGCACCGCACCAGGACACCTCATTAACTGCCACCAAAACCCTATGAACTACACACATGAGGAAACAGAGGCACGGGGGTGTGAGGTCAGGTGCCCAGGGCCTGCACTGAGCAAGCAGCAGGACGGCAGCTCCAAGCTGCATCCCACCAGCCCCGCTAGCGCTCTGCTGGGACCTGCCTCGAGCTCCTATAGAGCTGCACAGTAGCTCCTGCTCCCCACGTGAACAGCTGACCGAAGTAAACCACCCGCCACGCTCCCCTCTAGCTTCCAGAGAGAAGCCCGACTCTTTGAAGTGGGGAATGTCCTCTGCTTCTGCCAACACTGTAATTAGCCATGCTAACTGCTGACGTGACAGGTGAAACACAGCCCCTCACTGTGTTCCCTGCGTTGCTTTCTTTAGGAGCATGGATGAACGCCTTTCCATATATTCCCGGGCCAGATATATTTCTTCTTTGCTATGAACTGCATGTTTGTATATTCTGCCCATTAAAAAAAAAAACTGATTAAAAAAAAACACACAAATAGGGACTTCCCTGGCAGTCCAGTGGTTAAGACTCCTTGCTTCCAATGCAGAGGACCAAGGATCAAGCCCTGGTCAGGGAACTAAGATCCCACGTGCTCCATGGCACGGCCCAAAACAAAACAAACAAAAAGAAACAAACAGGGATAATCTGCAGTAAAATAATCTTCTTTTGACAAAAGGATGTCCTTCCAATTTTTTTTTAATACCAGAAGTAATCCATAATCACTGTTAAATAAGGGATTTTTTTCTTAACTGTACAGTGTATATGCTTTCCAAAAAAAAAAGATTCCCTTATTTAAATTTTAATTAAAAAATGAGTAATTTATGGGAGATTAGTGTTGGCATATGCACACTCCTGTATATAAAATAGATAACTAATAAGAACATGCTGTGTAGCATAAGGCACTCCTCCACTCAGTGTTCTGTAACGGCCTATATGAGGAAAGGATCTTCAAAGAGTGGATATATGTATATGCACAAGTGATTCACTTGGCTGCACATCTGAAACTAACACAACATTGTAACTCAACTGTACTCTAATAGAAAGTTTTCAAAACAAGCAGTATATTCCCACTGTTCAATTCAAAAGGAACAAGAAGGTATACATGACCAGTCTTCGCTCTCCTTCCCCCGAGGCTAGCCACGTGACCAGCTGCTTCCTGATGGCCGCAAAGATCCTGTACACACACACACCAGCCAGCGCAGCACACACCATCACCCCGGCATCTGTCGCACCGACGGCAGCACGTGTGCGCACTGTGCTCACTCGGGGGACGGGCGCAGGAGGGGGTTCGGGACGGCTGCTGGCTTCTTCAGCCAACACCCCTGGAGGCCCTGACAGCAGCTCCTCCCGGCGGCGCCCCATGCGTGACACGTGGATGCGTCATCTTGTACGCGTGCAGACACAGCTGTAGGACAGTTCTCACAAGTGAGGCTGCCGGGTAGAGGTTTGCGCTTTTCTAAGTGTGACAGACACCGCTAAACTGCCCTCTGCAGGAGCTGCCAGCCTCTCCGAGTCCTGCCAGCACTGACTCCCTGCCCTCATCTTTGCCGACGCGACAGGCGAAACGCGCTATCTCAGTGTTTGCCCCGCATTTCTTTTTTAGGAGTATGGCTGGACATCTGGCCATGTATATTTCCTTTGCTATGAACTACATGTCTGTATATTTTGCCCATTTTGTTGCCTTTTTTCATATCATTTTATATAAAGGTAACTAACCCTCTGCAATATGAGGTATAAATGCTATTTCCCAGTTTATAATTTGTCTTTTGACTTTGCTTTAGGGTGGTTACTGCCATGCAGTTTTTGTTGTTGCTGTTGTTGTTTTTTAAATAACTGTTTGTCTTTTCTATTATGGTTTAGCGTCACACTTAGGTCTTGTGTATATATATATTTTTTGTTGTTGTTGTTGTACCACAAGGCTTGCAGGGTCTCAGTTCCCCGACCAGTGACTGAACCTGGGCCATGGCAGTGAAAGCCTGGAATCCTAACCACTAGCCCACCAGGGAACTCCCCACTTAGGTGGTGGTCTTGTTTTTTTTTTTCTTTCTCTCTCTTCATATACACATATATATATTTCTAAGAATTTTTATGATGTTTTCATGGTTTAATTTATTCTTAAAATCCAGAGATTTCAACCATGTGATATTTATCAAAAATAGTCCCTTCTGGCAGCAGGTCCATGCATGTGTTTCATGCATTATGTGACTTAGGATCCTGAGGAGGCAAGGGCTTGGAGCCTGAAAGTGTGAAGTAATCATAAATGGCAGTAACAGGGGTAAAACCCCATGAGACACCAACTCCCCCCTCTTGCCACCTGTGAGTGAACAGAGGAATAATTTAACATTTATTCCTATTTTTCTTAAATTAACTTTCATGGCAAAAACTAGCAAATGGGGGGAAAGCACTTATCTACCTTGTTCATTGCTCTCTGTTGGGGAATCTTCATGTCGAAGGAAAAATTTCACTTCTTCCCTTCGTGGCCCCCACTTCTGAAGATGTTCATACATCATATAATCAAAGGGTATGGGACGCTCTAGGAAAAAAAAAATGAACAAATTCTTACTTTTCCCAGAGACAAACAAAATGAATCCTATCAAAAGTAAAAACTGAATAAAAATAAATTTGAATAAACATACACACACATATTAGAATTCAAAGATATTATAAGCACTAAATTTTAACTTTAATGAAATAAAAGCAAGACTATAAACACAAAGAAGTAATCATAAAGGGAATTTTGCAACATTAAATAGGGAACATTGGAAAGCATGTTCTTTATTATATTTATCATGAAGCAGTGTACCTCTCACTCTTTCAAAGGAACACATTATCAAACTGCCCAAATCTTATCATTCACTAAAATGTTACAGGTGGCAATCAGAAGTACAAAGGCTTGACACACACTTCCTGGCAATGCAGTTAGCCCACACAAACCCTTGCATGAGAATGCTCACAGCAGCAATCCTCACAGCAGTCAAAACGTGCAAGCAACCCAAGCGTCCACCAACTGATGAACGGATAGGTGAAACGCTGGGTATCATACAGCGGGGCATTTCAGGCAGAGAGAGGAATTACGTATTGCTGAGTGCTACCACATGGATGAATCTTAAGCCAGCTAAGAGGAAAAAAGCCAGATCAGTCACATGCTCTATGACCCAATGTATATGAGGCACCTAGGCGAGTCAAACACACAGGGCCAGTGACACAGTGGGCCCAGGGGCTGGGGTGGGAGGCACGGAGCTCAGAGACGGCTGCACAACACAGACCCTCCTAAAACCCACGAAGCTGTACACCAAAATGGGGGTTTTTATGCTATGTGAGTTTCATCCCAATTTAAAGGGAAAGAAAGGAAATCTTGCAATGTTCCCACTGCTGCCTGTACTTGAAAGTGAGGAAGGATACTGGCAGGTCCCGAGGCTGGTAGAAAACAGCCTGCCCTGGGAGGAGCAGGACAGAACTGAACTGTACTTTTCCTCCTCTCAACGCAGGAGCCTGGCTGGGTGAGAGACTCCTGCTCAGATCGAGTGCGTGTGGCAGCCTCATCATACACACAAGATGTGATTTAATTTTCGGCCCAAGAGAAGGGCCAGACTTCCACAAGGAAGAAAACCCCGCCATTCACAGAAACACAACACACACTAGGCTGCTGCTGTTTCATCTTCTTACGTGTGTAGGCAAGGTTTGTCTTATTCAACAAAGCTCAAGGGCAAGGACATAAATTGTCTCATCTTGGTCAGTTCATCTCAGAACTGAGAATCTGTACAGCAAGAAGCAAGCACAAATTGAACACTAAAGAAGCAGTCAATATTATCACTCCATATTTTTAGCTTTAATTTTTTTTTTATTGAAGGATAATTGCTTTACAGAATTCTGTTGTTTTCTGTCAAACCTTAACATGATTTAATTTTGAAAGTTACAATTTTTGTGGATATAGGCCTATAAAATTTTTTTTTTTAAACATGTATATTATAACGCTATAGCTGTGGAATTTAAGACTAATCATGTGCCTCAGTTCAATGTAAAATTTTATCTTAGGCCATATTTTTATTAGTATTGCTTTGGCTTACAAAATTTTTTCACATCAATTAAAATCAACTTATAATCTTCACTTGGGCTTCACTTGTGGCTCAGCTGGGAAAGAATCCTCCTGCAATGAGGGAGACCTGGGTTCGATCCCTGGATTCGGAAGATCCCCTGGAGAAGGGAAAGGCTACCCACTCCAGTATTCTGGCCTGGAAAATTCCATGGGCTGTAGAGTCCACGGGGTCACAAAGAGTTGGACATGACTGAGTGACTTTCCCATAATCTTCACTTAAATTTGAGCACAACTTCACCAAGTCTGAGCATAACTTTATAAATATAAAATCTAATTTTTCCTTAAGCCAGTTATTTAAAAAATTTTGTTTTCCTTTACAAATAAAAAAAATTTAAAGAAAATATTAACTTTAAGAAAAGCAAACTAAGCTTCAGTAGCTTTTTAAAATAAAATGTTATTTCTGTTTTAAAGTAAAAACAAAACTACCCTGCACATATCATGCAATAAATACTATACCTCATTAGCATTGTATATAATGGAGAAATCTATAATACAACTTTCAGGCATTCTTGGAAAAGGCAAAAAAAAAAAAAAACAAAAAAAACCCCACCAAGTAGGAGATTTCACAAAAATAAAAACTTAAGGTCCTACCTGCCCACCTGCATTAAAGCTGATGCCGTGTGTGAGGAAGCGAACCAGATGAGGGCACGATAAGAAGCTGCTCAAATGAACAGGCTGTTATGGGCTGGGCTGTGTCCCCTTACACAGAAACCCATATGCTGAAGTCCTGAACCTAGTCCTCCATAAGAATATGACCTTATTTGGAGATAGGATCTTTAAAGAGGTAGACAGTAAAAATGAGGTCATCAGAGTGGGCCCTAATCCAATGTGACTGGTGTCCCTTTAAGAGATTAGGACAGACACACAGAGGGAAGGCCATATGAGGACACAGGGAGAAGGCAGGACCATCTACAAGCCAAGGAGAGAGGCCTCGGGAGAAACTAGCCCTGCTGACACCTTGAAGTCAGGCCTCTACCCTCCAGAACTGTGAAAAGATAGATGAATTTCTGTTATTTAAGCCACCCAGTTTGTGGTACGTTGTTACGATGGCCTGAGCAGACCAATACACAGATCCAGAGAGAAATACTCTCCTCTCAACAGGGGACTGACAGGGACTTCCCTGGCGGTCCCGTGGTTAAGAACTGCCTTGCCGTGAAGGAGGCGCGAGTTCGATCCCTGGTGGGAGAACCATGACCCCGTGTGTGGTGGAGCAACGAAGCCCTTGGCCAGAGCTGCTGAGCCTGCGCACTTTGTGCTGCAGGGAAGACCCCGCACGCTGCAAACGAGACCTGACACAGCCAAACCAATGATAAGTATTTAAAAAAGCATCGAGGATTATATTGGAGTATCCTATTCACGAACACTGATGGCATGAGTATACCATGAGTAACGGATGCAGTAATTTTATGCAAAGGGTTCTCCAAAATCTGAAAATCACTTGAATCGCTCCTCCAGCATAAAAAGACTGAGAAAGGCCGTGCCTTCTCCCTTCCTTTGAACCTCATCCGCCACCATCTTGCCAAGACTCTGCTCTGCTGCTCCAGTCTACTCAAGGATGTGTTTACTCAGGGCCTGCTATGAGCACCAGGCGCCGCATGTATGATGAACAAGTCCCCGCCTTCAGCAATTTTAGTCCAATGAGAGAGGAAGAGATGGAAGTCACTGTCCTGTTGTGATAAACACATAGACAGTATTGAAGCAGAGAGGAGGGACACGTAACACCCTCCAAGACTCAAGGAGAGTGAAGGCTGGGGGGCTGGGTGCTGGGGACGGCTCTAGGCAAAGGGAGCAGCAGGCTGTGGCCATCTGTCCTCGGGGAGGCAGAGACATAAAACCCCGGGCCATGCTTTCAGATGGCCGTGGAGCCAGGGACAGCACCAGCTCCAGACTCGCGGGAGAGACTAGTATCCTCCAGCAGCTGGGACCACTGGGACTCTCCCAGGCTAATATGAGGCCAACCAGGAGTTAGAAGTGGTAACAAGCAACAGAGACAAGAGTGCTAAGAGGCCAGAAAAGAGCACACAATGATGGAACAACCAGGCTCTAACATTCACCCCCTAAAACCACCATACTTCACCCCCTTCCTGTTTGTTAGACTGATACCTGAGGATCTGGCCCCTTTCTGCTACTTCAGTGCTGGTCCACCATTTATCAAAGCCAAGTTTCTCTCAACGTGTCCTTAAAGTTTTTACTCCAGATTTGAGGATAACACAGAAAATATCTATAAGTCATATACCTGATTAGGGACTTGTATTTAGAATACATAGAGAATTCTTACTGGGGATGTCGTGTACAGCATGGTGACCATAGTTAATATTATATACTGCGTGTGTGAAGTTGTTAAGAGAGTGGATCTTAAAAGTTCTCATCACAAGAACAAGTATTCTGTAACTGTGTACAGCAATGGATGTGAACTAGACTTACTGTGGTGATCATTTCACAATACACACAAAAATCAAACTGTTATGTGGTACATTTCAAACATAATGTTGTACGCCAATTACACCTCAGTTAAAAATTGTTTTTAAGAAGTGTTAAGAATTCACTGGTTATCCCGGAGGGTCCTTTAAACACATCCACCTGGACACCTATCTCAAACGCAACATGTCCAACTGGCCACTCTTGCTCCCTGACGCCGAGTCGTGAGTGCACATGCCCCTTCTTCCACTCGCTGCTGGAGCGGAGGCCGTGCCCATCTCAGCCCCTCCTCTCAGTGCTGAGGGGCACACTCTGTCCATTCTCTTCCCCAGTCCTTCCTTCACACTGCTTCTCTCACCTGGCAAATCTCATCCCAGCTCAATTCAACCCCTCCGTTAAGAGTCCATGTTATTTTGTAGAATTTTCTGCATTCAGCAATCATATTACCTGCACTAATCTTCTCTGCCCAGCTAGTTGACAAATCCTTAAATGTAAGAACCAGCCTCAGCTCTTCTCAATTTAATAAATAAATATTTATTAACTTACTATTAATATTTAAACATATGTCCCCTCCCTCTTAAACGTCCCTCCCAACCCACCCTTCTAGGTTGTCACAGAGGACTGGGTTGAGCTCCATGCTATATAACACTTTTTTTGAAAACAGCATTTATAACATCCTATCCCCATGTGATATAACAAGTTTTTAATTTCTCAATTCCTTATTACCGCAGATAACAAAGAACCAGGAACAATATTGTGCATTCAATAAACATCAGATTTCATGTACTTGGTCACCTTTATAGAGCCTAATACATACCATTTCCCCTCCACACTTCAGCTAAATGGCAGCTGCCTTCTCCAGGTTCTTTGCAAAATTCGACAACATCACGACATGTTGTTTCTGGTGTTATAGGAACTTCTGTTAAAATCTGTTCATTGTTGCTCAAGAACACGGTTAATATCATCTGGAAGAAAAAAGATTAAATTAAAGCTACAACTTAGAGTCATTAAGCAATAAAAAGATTAACTTGCAAATTAAAAGTGACTTCCCCACCTTCCTACCGCCACTCCATCTGGCCAAAATGCTTACAGGACAGGTTAGGCTCACTCTAAAGCTCATGTTGAAAAATTAAAATGTAAGACAAGTCAGGAAAATGCCCAAAGAGGAGTATTAGAAGGGAACTAGCATTACTGGATATTATAAAGCCTCAACATGGTAATGCACCAGAACATCAACAGATCAATGGGACAAACTATGAAGTCCAGAAACATAAAACGGCAAATGATGAAGGAAGTACCTCAAAACTGATGAGGGAAAAGATTATTCAGTGAATGATGCTTGAATTAATATACCCCACTGGAAAAAAAATGGATATATATTGCATATTATACACAAGCAATAAGTTCCTAATCAAATGTTTTAAAATAAATCACAAAATTATAAAAATTCTAAACTACCACTGAAATGTTGTGAAGTAATTAGCCTCCAACTAATAAAAAAAAAATTCTAAACTAAAACTGGGTAAATTTTTTTGTAACCTTGGAGTACAGAGCCCTTTTTCACTATGATTGAAAAACCATTATAAGATATATTCAAATAATTAAATACAAGGATCTTTTACAAAGCAAAAAAGACAAACTGGGGGAAAATATTTGCAACTAATATCACATATAAAAAGTCAACCTCTATATCTAAAGTGAAAGTGACAGTGACAGTTGCTCAGTCGTGCCCAATTCTGCGACCCCGTGGGCTAGACAGTCCATGGAATTCTCGAGGCCAGAATACTGGAGCGGGTAGCCATTCTCTTCTCCAGGCAATCTTCCCAACCCAGGGATCAAACCCAGGCATCCCACATTGCAGGTGGATTCTTTACCAGTTGGGCCACAAGGGAAGCCCTCAATATCAAAAGGGCTCCTAAGAATTGGTACTAGAAAGACCAAAAATCCTATTTATTTTTTAAAATTGAAGAAATAATATATCACAGTAAAAAAATGAAAATGGTTCTTAAATGAAAGCAAATTATAATTTCAAAAAATAAAAATTGTCCAGTGCTATTTTTTAAAAAAATTAAAAAAAAAAAATCTATCAGTTTGACCTAAGAACTCAAGAGATCCTGTGAGAAGGGATTTTTAAAAATATTACTCCTAAAGTAAAATTTAAACCAAAGATTTTCTTTAATCAGACAATATCATAAAATATTTGTTTAATCTTTGATCAAAGTCAGAAACAAAATCTGTATTTGTCCCCAAATTTCCTTCTCAAAAATCTCAGCTGTCAACTGAGTGCCTTAGTATAGTTTATTGGTAAAATATTTCTTTCTTACAAGTGCCCTACACGGCTAACTTTCGAGATGTAACATCTTTATACTGGTGGCCAGGTTTCATTTGGCCAAATCCAGTCACAGCTACAAACTGCTCTCTGGCCCCCTCCCACCGTCTCCTCTCACCCCACCTGCCCCGTTGCCGTCACCAGTTCCCCCTCTAAATGTGAACCAAGTGAAGTCACTTCCTGGCTGAAGACATTCAGGAGCCTTGTACCGCCTAACAGCCATCCTTCGACAAACATTTCTTCCGGTTTATAAACAGGAAGCTGGGCTCTTCACTGAGCACTCAGAGGCCAGCATCGCCATGTTCATGTGCATCTCTAACTGTTCTGCCCCAGAGACTCTTGCGGGGCTTGGCTCTCCACAGAGCACCCTTCGAGAAAGCCTGGACGACAGGACAAGCTGCAGGCTCCGATCAAGGGAAACATTCCTCACCACCTTCCTGGTCTTCCAGTCCCACTGCCTTCCTGTGCTCAACCTTGCTGCCTCCTCTCCAGTTCTCTCAGGCCACTGGCCTCTGCACCAGTACCCTTCCCGTGTGCCTATAAACTCCTGTTCACCCTGCAAAACTCAGCTCAGGTGCTACCACCTTTGCAAAACCTCCCTTCACCACCTTCTCTCACCAGGGAGGCTACATGTTCCTCCCTTTGTGACCCAGTAACCCTTCACACACATCTTTATTACATCACAGTGCCAACCTGTTTACCTCCCTCACTAGGCTCCAGGCAATTCAGTCTTGAATCTTTCACTCCACTTCCTGATCAGCATCTGATGCCTGCCAGGCTCCCTGAAATTGGGTCGGCTCCACGAATGGCACACAAAATGTAAAGTCCCCAGCACGCCACATTACTAAAGAAACACTGCACATGCTCCAAGTAAGATACTTCCAACCCGCTCAGTGAACAAGCATCTTCATTCAGCTCTTCTAGAAATTACAAAGTTCCATCTCACAAGAAATAAAACAGTTCTTTCTGCTCACTGACCCAGACAAATTTTTAAATGTCAGGGGTCTTTTAAACACTAACATAACTAGCTTGGAATCTGTATAATTTGGAATAAAACAGGTAAATCCTGGATCTAGTACAAAGAAGTCCAGAACTTGAAGGGCCTTAAGCTATACCAGTTTCACCAGAAGAATTAGAATAGATTTTTATTTTTACTTACACATTTATTTTACAGTTCTAATGGTAAATCTGGTGTAGGAAATGGCAAACCACTGGAATATTCTTGCCTGGGAAATCCCATGGGCAGAGGAATCTGGAGGGCTACAGTCCACAGGGTCACAGAGCTGGACACAACTGAGCACGAATCCTCACATGGTAAGTATTTTCCCATGTGATTTCACAGTCTGTGCTTTTTCAGATCTAACAATTTATTTTCCCAAACCACAGTTTATAAATTGAAATTTCAAGGCAGCGAAAAATGTAAAATCATATTCTCTCTCAGTGTAGGGACTGCTGCTCACTAATGGCCAGGAGAGGGTTCTGCTTCTCTCGGTTCTTTAGCCCTCCAGCCTCACCCCACCCCCGCACGCCCACTACGGGGTCCACGGTTTGTTCTCCGTGCTCTGAGCAAGTGAAGGTTCACGCAAGCATGTGCTTCGGGAAGCTGGGCCTCTGGCCAGAACCAGTCTCGCGTGCTCACACCCACCACGGGCACACAGTGGCATCCACAGAGGCACGGCTTGTGCTGCTCTGCTCAGAAAGCAGATTTCTTTAGGAACCTGTTGTCAGAATGAAAGATGGCGTGACACTCTGGGGATGCTTTCTGAATTACCAAGACTTGTGAATAAGTTCAACGTGATGGGAGAAGCAGAGCAGAGGCAGAATGGCAAAGTTGTCAGTCTGAACTTTAATTTTTAAAAGTTAAGAACTCCCAGATAACTGATCCAAAAGTCACTACACATTATTTCACTTTTTAATTCTATTTTAAAGTCTTTACTAAACACTATCTTTCCTAATCTTAGCAAAATCCATATCCTCTAATCTCCACTACTCAGTCAAAGCTAACTTCATTACAATCATGAGAGTTAAAAGCTTTTGAGATAAATTAAGCTGGCATTGACCTGGATGGTATATACTTCCTAAATCATTTTCTAAAATTAGCGCTGAAAGGCATCAGGTTGCTACCATTATTATTTAGCAAGGTTTCCCCAGATTAAAAGAAATGGAAGTATCTTCAACACAAGTAACATGTGCATTCCAAATGGAAGTATCTTCAACACAAGTAACATGTGCATTCACTCGACGCATTTTTAAAAGTATCTCTGAAATCACAAATATCTTACAATTGGACAGCATGTCACAATCTATTGTGCAGTGCTATTTTTTTCTTTCTTAATAGTATGTATAGAGATGAAACCCAATAGGGTTAAGGGTTAAGAAGACAAAGGAAAAAAAGAAGTTACTGTTTACTCTTTCTAAAAGATTAATATACTGGAAATAAAAGATCTGGTTAACCACAGAAACACACAGATTTACACTATGTGCTGCAACAACTAGAGTGCACGAGGATAAGATGCCTCCCATGCCTGTTCTCACACCGTCCCCTCTGCCCAGACAAGCCACGCTGACAGACCCTGCCGGCCCCGGCCCTCCTTCTCTGCCATCCACAACCGTCCACCTCCTCTGGGGAGCATTTCCTGACACCGTGTCTCCCCATCCTGACCTGGTGAGAGTCAGAGCCTTCTCTTTTGCTCTCCTTAATAACAGACCGTGGCTATTTCTGGCATGACATTCTTGCACTAAATTATCAATGGTTTTCATGATTATATCCTCTACTGAAACAGTGCTTGTGACTCACAGGGGTGAGCTGTGACCCCATTACCTGCTCTTAAAATTATCTAAGTGTGTCCCAAGTTCTACATATTTTTACTTTTTAAAAAGTTGTTTAAAAACCCTGAACAGCCATAGGACGCTGCGGGCAGCACTTGTGTTCTCTAACTCAGGGGCTGAGTGGACTATATGAATAAGTGGTGCTCGGTAAGTGAGAGATGGAGGCACCCTAGCAGGCAGCTACCAGCATAACCATATTGAATCCCTTAAGAGGGCACCTTGCCCTCACTCTCAAGAACATCTGAGCCACATTAAGAGCTCTGCTCCCCTAAGGGGCCTGTCTGAAGGGGCCAGCTCACTGCAGCCTCTCACCGCTTTGCCCCCTCGTGTTCACCATCGCCTTACACACCTGCGGAAGCTGTGCATTTATGTTTACCCTCTGTCTCCTTTCACTAGAACTTAAGCTCCTGGAAGAGCAGGGATTTGGTTAGTTCACTGCTGCATCACTGCTGCCTAGAGTAGAGCCTGGCGCTCAATAAACGCCCCTAAGTATATAAGATAATTATTTTTAAAGTAGGTTGCATCATAAAGGGTAGGTGTCTGCCTTCTTATACTACCTTCAAGGTCTCAAATAGGAAAAAAAGATCAATACTATACCCCTCTAGTCGCTGAGTTACTCCACATTAGAAGAAGGAAAAGAACCTTTTTAAAATGCTAGGGTAAAAGTCAGAAGCCTGTACACACATATGTGATATTTGGCAGACTCCACTCAAACCTAGACATCACAGACATCCCTTGGTAAGGCCTTCCTGCTTTCCACAAGGTGGCACTGCAGGGTGCCAGGGGGTGAGTGCCACCTCTCCCCCCACACACACACTCCCGCAAATTTGGGGGGAAAGAATTAACTCCAAAGAAGAACGAATAGTTTAGTAAGATCATATTAAGTTCAATTTCCATGACTAAACTTGTATTATTTTGGCAAAGAACTAGAACTAGCCTTTGAAGAACAATGGAAAATTTTTTCTAAATAAGTGAGAAACATTGAACACTCTTGAGAGGACAGATATAAATATTTAAACATTGATATATTTAGATATTTAAATATTTGAGTTGCATCTACTCATAAGAAAAAACTAATACAGTTAAGTGACCTTTAAATTAGATACTCAAAAACCATATCAATTATGTTTAGTTCAAGTCACTGTTTTTGTTTGTTTTAATAATTTAGTTTTTTAAAAATATATATTCCATCATATGAAAACTTCCTCTCAGTAGCTTGAACTGGTGAAATCTGGTTATACACTATTCCTGGGAATACAAAATATACATCTTGGCTTCCCTTCACCTAACTTATTTACTCCCTCCAGTATTTAAAAGCATATGTATTTTGGGGAAACCTGTTTAAAACCTTGTAGAAATGCAAAACTCATGAAGCTTTTCATAAAGACTAGGTATGCCATTAAGTCCATAGCATGTGTAGAGGTGAAGCAGCTGAGCAATTTTAATCTAGTCTCCAAAACTTAAAGAATCCTTGAATAGGAAAAGGGCAGTATCAACTCTTGACACCCCTACTCATCAATGTTGGGAATCACTGCCCAGAATGTCCTCTGCTTTACTGACTGGTTCACGTGAACATTATGGAAACAGAACAAACACTGATGTTCAACCACAGGTTGTAACCTACTAATGTGCTGTATAATCAGTTAGTGTCCTCCGGGCCAGTTTTATTTTTAATGGAGCAGAATAATATAAAACAGTATTATAATACAACATTGCAAATCAACTATACTTCAGTATAAAACAAAAACTTAAAAAAAAAAAAAAAACCCCAAACACACACACACACACACAAATTATTAAGAAAATGAAAAGTCCAGCCTGGGAGAAAATATTTATAAAACACATAACTGATAAAGAACTTGTATCCTAAATATACATAACTGAAAACTCAGTAATAAGAAAACGAAGAACCCAATCAAAAAGTGGATAAAAGATCTAAACACCTCATCAAAGAGAGCACCACCCACCCAACAGAAAGTCCAAAATCCAGAACACCGAGGACACCAAACGGTGGTGAAGCAGCGGAGCACTCGCTGGTGGAAGCGTGAGACGGAGAGCCATTCTGGGAGACGGTCTCACGGCTTCCTACAAAACTAAACGTACTCTTACCGTGGGATCCAACAATTAAAGATTCTTGGTATTGATCCAAATGAGTTGAAAACTTGTATCTAGACAAAAACCTACACATGAATGTTTATAGTAGCTTTATTCATAACTGTCAAGGCTTGGAAGTCACCAAGCTATCCCTCCGTAGGTGAATGAATGGATAAACTGTGGTGCATCCCAAGGATACCAAGCGTGATAAAAACAGCCATCAAGTCACAAAAAGACACAGGAAACACACACACATGGCTAAGTGAAAGAAAGCAGTCTGAGGAGGCTGCATACTGTAGGACTCCAACTAAATGATATTCTGGAAAATAAAAAACTGTGGAGATAGTAAAAAAAAAAAAAAAAAATCAGTGGTTGCCAGGAGTTGAGGGCGGAAGGAAGGATGAGTAAATGAAGCACTAAGAATTTTCTAGGGCAGTGAAACTGCACAGTATGACACTATATTGGAAGATAAAAGACTCTCGACATTTGTCAAAACCCACAGAATTGTAGAACAGACATAGTGAACCCTCATGGAAACTATGGTCTTCAGTTAATAATATATGAACATTAGTTCATTAACAAATGCACCCCACTAAAGCAAGGTGTTAGTAATAGGGAAAACTGGGCCTCAATTTTTCTGGAAACCTGAAACTGTTCTAGAAAACAGAGTCTATTAATTTAAAACAAAAAAAATAAGACAGTGCACTACACATGATAAAGGTTAAGTGCTATCTCCCGAAATACTGACTACCTGTATTCATGTAGAGAGACACAAGAATGTGTTTAAGTCTGGAGTATCCTGTAAAAGGTGTTTCTTAGTGTGGGTCATGGTCCATGAAGTTTGAAAGATACTGCTTTCAGGGTCTCATGAAACCCACCAGGATCAAATAAACCACCACCACCTAGGGGAGGGTGCTCCCATCAACACTTACAAGTGCTTATTCCTAGGCACTGCCATCTGCACTTCACACATCCTCAATTCTCACACCAACTCTATGAGACAAATACCACCCTTCATTTTACAGATCAGGGAAAGGAAACTTGGAGAGGTTAAATAACTTGTCCAAGGTCATCAAGCTAATGAATGCCAGACCAGGATTTAACCCTGATCTGACTGACTTCAAAGCTATGGTCTGAATCACTACTCTAAACCACTCCAAAAGAAAAAAGAAAAACAGCAAAATTTTAACAAACACCTTTGTACTTAGAATATACTTGCCATTACTAAATAAATTCTCAATTAACCAAGTTTTATCTATCTGAAATGCACAAGTTAATCATACAAGGGAACCAGAATAAAGATTCATGCATTTTTTTCTAATTATTCAACTATAAAGATGATCTCCTAATAGATGCTCTAAATACACTTTATTGACCTGACAGAATTTTAAATTAGGTATATTAACAATTCTCAGAATAAGGCTTCCTTTTTCTACATATTTCTTGGTAAAATTCAAGAAAATATATTCCTATATGTATTTTTGAAAAACACTGATCTAATCCTAGGTATATACTCTAGAGAAGTATGTCTACACAAAAACTTGAACAAAAAAATTATAGCATAACTATAGTTACAGTCATAACAGCAAAAAAGTGGAAACAGTCAAAACCAATGAATGGACAAACAAATGTATATTTGTCTATACAATGGAATATTACTTGACCATAAAAATGAATGAAGAGAATGCTACATTTCTTAGGTAATGGATAAACCTTAGAAACATGATGCCAAGCGAAAGAAGCCAGATATAAAAGGTCACACCCTGTATGACTCCACTTACACATGATGTCCAGAGTAGGCAAGTCCACACAGAAAGCAGATGAGTGGCTGCCAGGGGATGAGAGGAAAGAGGAACAGGAAGTGACTGCTAAGGGGTACCAGGGTTCTTCTTGGGGTGATGAAAACATTCTAAACTTAGCTAGTGGTGATGCTTACATTACCTGTGGACATATTAAAACCTGTGGATATATGAAAACCACTAAATTGCATACAATGTGATAGTATGTAAATTATATATCAATAAACTTATTTTAAAACTATCTAGCTATACCAATTATTCAACCTATTCAATCAGTATTATTTCCAATGGAAATAACTTCAAATAAATATTATATCATTTCTTTGTATTTATTTTTCTTTTCTCTAGTAATAAAGATTTATAATTAGACAAATCCTGTTTTTTCGTGTCTGCTAATACCAAAAGTCAAGTACTAATCCTTTTGCCAGCAGGAAATAAAACTCAAAACAGTAATAATTAGTAAAGCAATGTCTCTGAAGAGCACTTTAATATAATCATGTGTATAGACAATACTACCTATCTGTACAAAATCAGAACACAATTTACAAAGAAAGGTAGTCCAATAGCCCTCCTATCTTTTTACAAATGACTCTATTTTGTCCTTCAGGTTTGAGCCAGCTCTTAAAAAGCATGATGCTACTTTGAATTTGCTTATAATGCTCTGAGTTACCATTCTCAAAATGTTTCTCCTCTTCAGAAAACTAAGCAAAACTCAAGTGTAGAAAACAAAAGTCTCAGTGCCTGGAGATTATCTATGCCATTTACAAAGAAAAAAGTACTTCAAAAGATGTCTCTTGGGTTTCATGGAATCTAAATTCAGGCACTAATGACATGAGCCATGATAAGACGTCCTAATGAAACAAGACAGACCACTGTTGGTACAGCAGAGTGATATGGTGGATAGGGTTTCACCTAATTAGGTGAGGTCCACTGAAGGAAAAGTTTGATATCAGGTTATTCAAAGTTAGTTGTTCAATAACAACTGTAACCAGGACCTGGAAATCACTATAAAGGGTAAACTAAACATTAAGTTACTAACTTCCACACAAAACCCATTATTTTTTTAAGATTTGCCTAAGTTTTGTCGTTAACTTAAAAAAATCAAGATCTCAGGGTTTTTAAATAAGTTTTCATAATAAATACCTTGTCTATATTTTATGCTTACAAAAACTGCTTGTTGGAAGTAGGACACATACAGAGCTACAGCGTTTCTTTTTTAATTCTGCTAGTACTGACATATCTTAGGTGCTTAAAATGAGAATTGAAGTTTATAACAAGATACTTAACTTCAAAGGACTTTTACAATTTGTTAATAGTAAAAACGGCTATTATTTCAGTGTTTACTACTAACGGCTATTATTTCAGTGTTTACTATGTTTGCAGACAGGCTCTTTATTTACCCATATCATATCACTGAACTCTCCCGACAGTCTATGGGACGAGGTGCTGGGATGATCGTCACTGCAGAGTAAATGACAGCCCAAGGTCATATGACTAAGAAGTGCCAAAGTGTCTGACCCGAGAGTGTCCGACTCCAAAGCTTAAGTTACTACTTGAAGAGTTTAGGAACAAAGCAGTGAACACCTAAAACAAAAAAAAGCACAGAACTATTCAAGTTCTTCTTCCCTGCGAAACTGTAAGAAACAATCTCTATTCAAAAGTCATGAGACAGAAACAAACTATTGTTTTTATAATTGAAGAACTCAAATGTATAATACACATGTTTCTTTGAAAAGCAAAACACTGTAAAGTATGATATGAATACAGAAGAGTAAATTAGTAGAGACTCATTACAGAATCCAAAGATGAACCTATTCCACAGCCTGGATGGCCTCTGGGCAAAAAATCTTATTGCAAAATTCAGACTTAAATTGAAGAAAATGGGGAAAATCACAAGGGCATTCAGGTGTGACCTAAATCAAATCCCTTATGATTATACAGCGGAAGTGACACAAAGGATTACATCTGACAGACAGAGTGCCTGAAGAACTATGGACGGAGGTTCCACCGCACAGGAGGCGGTGACCAAAACCATCCCCAAGAAAAAGAAATGCAAAAAGGCCAAATGACTGTCTGAGGAGTCCTTACAAATAGCTGAGAAAAGAAGAGAAGCAAAAGTCAAAGGAAAAAGTAAAGACATACCCATCTGAATGCAGAGTTCCAAAGAATAGCAAGGAGAGAGAAGAGTTTTCCTAAATGACTAATGCAAAGAAATAGAGGAAAACAACAGAATGGGAAGGACCAGAGATCTCTTTAAGAAAAATCAGAGATACCAAAGGAACATTTCATGCAAAGACGGGCACAATAAAGGACAGAAATGGTAAGGACCTAACAGAAGCAGAAGAGATTAAGAAAAGGTGGTAAGAATACATAGAAAAAATGTACAAAAAAGGTCCTAATGACCCGGATAACCATGATGGTATAGTCATTCACCAAGAGCTAGACATCCTGGAGTGTGAAGTCAAGTGGGCCTTAGGAAGCATTATTACAAACAAAGCTAGTGGATGTGATAGAATTCCAGCTGAGCTATTTCAAATCCTAAAAGATGATGCTTTTGAAGTGCTGCACTCAATATGCCAGCAAATTTGGAAAACTCAGCAATGGCCACAGGACTGGAAAAGATCAGTTTTCATTTCAAACCCAAAGAAAAGCAATGCCAGAGAATGTTCAAACTACCGCATAATTGCACTCATTTCACACACTAGCAAAGTAATGCTCAAAATTCTCCAAGCAAGGCTTTAACAGTACGTGAACCATGAACTTCCAAATGTTCAGGCTGGATTTAGAAAGGCAGAGGAACCAGAGATCAAACTGTCAACATCCACTGGATCATCGAAAAAGCAAGAGAGATCCAGAAAAACATCTATTTCTGCTTCATTGACTATGCTAAAGCCTTTGACTCTGTGGATCACAACAAACAATTCTTAAAAGAGATGGGAATACCAGGCCACCTTACCTGGCTCCTGAGAAACACGTACGCAGGTCAAGAAGCAACAGTTAGCCCTGTATGGAACAACAGACTGGTTCAGGATTGAGAAAGGAGTATGACAAGGTTGTTTACTGTCACCCTGTTTCTTTACCTTATACGCAGAGTACATCACGAGAAATGTGGGGCTGGATGAGTTACAAGCTGGAATCAAGACTGCCGGGAGAAGTATCATCAACCTCAGACATGAGGATGACATCACTCTAATGGCAGAAAGTGAAGAGGAACTAAAGAACCTCTTCATGCAGGTGAAGGAGGAGAGTGAAAAGGCCAGCTTAAAACTTAATATTAAAAAAACTAAGGTCATGACATATGGCCCCATCACTTCATGGCAAATAGAAGGGGATGAGGTGGAAGCAGAGTTTCTCTTCTTGGGCTCTAAAATCACTGTGGATGGTGGGATGGTGACTGCAGCCATGAAATTGAAAAGACAACTGCTTCTTGGAAGGAAAGCTATGACAAAGCTAGACAGCGTGCAAAGACATCACTTTGCTGACAAAGGTCTGTATAGTCAAGGCTATGGTCTTTCCAGTAGTCATGCATGGTTCTCAGAGCTGGATCATAAAGAAAGCATAGTGCCAAAGAGTTGATGCTTTTGAACTATGGTGCTACAGGAACTCTTGAGAGTCTCTTGGGCAGCAAGGAGATCAAACTATTCAATCTTAAAGGAAATCACCCTTGAATACCCATTGGAAGTACTGATGCTGAAGCTCCAATATTTAGGTCACCTGATATGAAGAGCTGACTTACTGGAAAAGACCCTGATGCTGAGAAAGACTGAAGGCAGAAAAAGAAGAGGACAACGGAGGATGAGATGGCTGGGTGGCACCACCGACGCGATGGGCACGAACCTGGGTAAATCCCAGGAGATGGCAGGAGCGGGGCAGGGAGGCCTGGCGTGCTGCAGTCCATGAGGCCAAGAAGAGTCGGACACGACTTGGCAACTAAACAACAACTAAAAGATCTTGTTGGTCTTCAGAGAACCGTTCAAATTCAGCTTCTTGGCATCAGTGGTTGGGGCACAAACTTGGATTACTGTGACACTGAATGGTCTGCCTTGGACACAAATTGAGATCATCCTGTTGTCTTTAAGACAGCACACATGCACTGCATTTCAGACTCATGTTGACCATAAGGGCTATTCCATTCCTTCTAAGGGATTCTTGCCCACAGTAGTAGATAAAATGGTCATCTGAATTAAATTTGCCCCTTCCTGTCCATTTTAGTTCACTGATTCCTAAAATGTTGATGTTCACTCTGCCATCTCCTATTTGACCACTTCCAATTTACCTTGATTCATGGACCTAACATTCCAGGTTCCTATTCCATACTGTTCTTTACAGCATCAGACATTACTTTCACCACCAGACACACCCACAACTGGGTGTCGTTTCTGTTTTGGCCCAGTCTTTTCACTCCTTCTGTAGCTATTTTTCTGTTCTTCACCAGCAGCACACTGGACACATACTGACCTGGGGGCTCATCTCCCAGTTTCATATCTTTTTGCCTTTTCATATTGCTCTGGTCCCATCACTTAAAGGCAAACAGATGGGAAACAATGGAAAAAGTGACAGACTTTATTTTCCTGGTTCCAAAATCACTGCAGACAGTGACTGCAACCATGAAATTAAAAGACCCTTACTATCTCAAAGAAAAGCTATGACAAACCTAGATAGTGTATTAAAAAGCAGAGACATTTCTCTGCTGACAAAGGTCGATATAGTCAAAACTATGGTTTTTCCAATAGTCATGTAAAGTATGAGAGTTGGACAATAAAAAAGGCTGAGTACTGAAGAACTGAGGCCTTCAAACTGTGGTGCTGGAGAAGATTCCTGAGAGTCCCTTGGACTGCAAGGAGATCAAACCAGTCAATCCTAAAGGAAATCAACCCCGAATATTCATTGGAAGGACTGATGCTGAAGCTGAAGCTCCAATATTTTTGCCACCAAACTCGAAGAGCGGACTCACTGGAAAAGACCCTGATGCTGGGAAAGATTGAAGGCAGGAGGAGAAAGGGACGACAGAGGATGAGATGGCTGGATGGCATCACTGACTCAATGGACGTGAATTTGAGGAAACTCTGGGAGATGGTGATGGACAGGGAAGCCTGGCGTGCTGCCATCCATAGGGTCACAAAGAGTCAGACACGACTGAGCAACTTAACATCAACAATACTGTTCACAGGGTTCTCAAGGCAAGAATGCTGAAGTGGTTTGCCATTCCCTTCTCCAGTACTGTCAGAACTCTCCACCATGACCCATCTGTCTTGGGTGGCCCTGCATGGCACAGCACACAGTTTCTGAGTTACACAAGGCTGTGATCCATGTGATCATTTTGGTTAGTTTTCTGTGATTGTGGTTTTTGTTTTAGAGGCCATAGGACTGCAGCTCTTGCTTCTTCTGTGCCCTCGATGGATAAAAAGCTTATGCAAGCTTCCTGATAGGAGGGACTGGTGATAGGGAAAACTGGGTCTTGCTCTGGTGTGCAGGGCCATGCTCATGTGTGCTTGCATGCGTGCTAAATTACTTCAGCCCTGTCTGACTCCTTGCGACCCTACGGACTGTAGCAACAGGTTCCTCTGTCCATGGGATTCTCCAGATAAGAATACTGAGTGGGTTGCCATTTCCTTCTAGGGGATTGAACTTGAATCTCTGTCTCTTGCATTGGCAGGCGGGTTCTTTACCACTAGAGAGCCATGCTCAGTACATCTTTAATCCATTTTCTGCTGATGGGTGGGGGCTGTGATCCCTCCCTGTAGTTTGGCCTAAGGCAGCCCTGCCCTGCAGTTCGAAGTCCCTATGGTAGGTAGCATTACAGGCTCTATGGAAGGGCTAATGGCGACCTCCTCAAAGAGAACTTACTCCAGCATGCTGCGCCCCCCAGGACTGCTGCTGCCAGCGCCCCGGCCACAAGGCAGGCCACCGTTGACCCACGCCTCTACAGGAGACTCCCAAACACGCATAGACAAGTCTGGCGCAGCCTCTTAAGGGTCACTGCTCCTTTCCCTTAGGTTCTGGTGTGCGCAGGGTTTTTGTTTGTGCCCTCCAAGAGTCTCTCTTTCACCTAAGCCTATGTAACCAAATTCTGCTGCTCCATACACTGCTACAAAACAGTTGTCTTCCCTCTCTGCTAGCAAAAAATAGTGACGGTTGTTGGCTCAGCACTCAGTGTCTAACAAGGATCCACATTTTAACACAAAAATAAAATAATGTGTTCCCTAAGGTAATATTCACGCCAGTCCTATTAAATGCATACATTTTTAAGCTGCAAATTTGAAAGGACAGTACACAGGTGCCTCAATTTTCTTTTCAATAGTCACTAGAATTGTTTGGGGGAAAAGATAAATAATATATTTTGGTAGTCTGAGTTAGCCTAAGTGACCATTTGCTTCTTAATCCATTTGTAAAGGAGTCAATGCAATTAAAAGAGATACAGTAAGAATTTAAAATTTAAGCTATCAGAAAGATCAGTCATCAGATCCTGGAGCCAGAAAGGAGCCTTATCTATAATAACCACCCCTCTTTCCCCATTTGCAGATGAGGAAGCAGAAGCCCAGAGAAGGAAATAATTTGTCAAGGTTAATAAATCTTATTAGTAACAAAACCAAGACTGAAATCAGGTCTCTTGATTCTCAGCCAGACAGGCTTCCTCTCCCTCAGCAGTTTATTTAGTTACACTGTTGACTTAATATTGAAGGAGAAGGTCTGGGAACTGTCCAGCAATAAGTCTGACATACAATATTCTCTCAAATCTAATTTCCTCCCCTTTTTATTTAAATACCTGGCAACAGCTTTGGGCACCGTGAAAACCAGAAAAACCCCAGAACTTTAAAAATTACAGAAATGAACTGAAATTAAATTACAAAAGAGAAACATGAAACAAAATTGACACAGGAATATATTATCACGTGTAAATTATAAAGAGTAGCTAATCATAAATCAGCCCTATAATAAAATCTGAAAGTGACTCCATGACTATCAACAGGATCCTGAAAAAGAAAGCTTGGTGACCTTATTAGTTAAAAATAAGTAAGTCCAAGGAATTCAACTGGAATATAACTGAGGTGACCATACAATTAAAATCCATATAATTAAAAACATGGCCACTTTGAGTGAAAAAAAAAAAAAGCTGACAAAACTGCCAGGACAACAGGCAACAACCCAAGACATTCTCTTGTACACTTGGATGTATGGGCATCAGTATAAGTTACACCTAGGGAGCTACACTGTTTCATCTGCAACAAAACCCTCTGAAGGGAAGAGTTCCAAGATGCAGCAAATATCTCAAAAATCAGGTCTAAAGAGAAAACAGAAACTACAGAAACAGATCTATTTCTTTTTTTAGTGAAGATTCATTCCAACTATCTACTTCACCAGCAGATGAAAAGTAAGCCTTATAAGATGACTCATCAATCCTACCTCAAAAAAATTTGTATCCACCCTCATCCAACAGAAACAAGGAAAAGAATTATTTGCGCCATGTCAACGAGCGGCAGGAGCGGCATCCCCATTCTACAGAAGGAGGAGCAGCGTCCGGAGAGGATCATATGGCTCAAGGCCCAAATCTAAGCCCAGGGGACACAGAAAGCCACAGCGCCCGTGAGGCTCCCAGGTCTCTCTCAGGATCGCTGTCACAGCTTGGCAGGCCACCTTTCTCCTTCCCTTCAAGATGAGGCAGGCACTGTTCTCATCCTCAAAAAAGAGAGACGTGGAGAGGTCTTCATGTAGGCTTAGCACACTTGACCCCTCAGAGGGTCCTCCTCTTTCAGGACCACAAGGACCCCCACACACAACCAAGATCCTACAATCAAGGAATCAACTGATTTTGGAAATTCAAACCACAGAACCTAGCTTCAACCTTCAAGGGTTCTGCCATCCTCCTCGGCTGCTATGTCCAGCAATAGTGGTAACGGCACCCACTCAATGACAGACACTCACCACGTGCTAGACCTTACCTGAGCATTCTCCATGCATGTCATTCAGTCCTGCCACATATCCTGGGGAAGAGGTTTTTCTTTTTCCTATTATTCTTATTTTTTAGGTGGCAAATTAACACACATGTAATCTTCTTTAATCTAACAACAGATGTAATAAAAAGATGGTTCCCCCAATGACTCACACTTTTAAACAGCTGGTATATATCCTTGTACACCTTTCTCTTCACCACAAAACTCTTCTTTTTCCCAGTGAGACCACATTAAATAGAAAATCGGTTTTCCAGCCAACAATTCGTTTGAGGCATTTTTCCACAAGAATTTACACAGTTTTGCCTCTTTTTTTAAAAAAGGCTATATATTATTTCTCCCTATGGCCACACCAGAACTGATTGAGCAAGAGGCGCTGTTACTTCCAGATGAGGAGATAAAGCTCCGACAGGTATGCGACTTAAGGTCACACAGTTAAGTGGCAGGGACAGGGCTAGACCCAGGCCTACATGATTTCAAAGCCCGTGTTCTCACACACTGGGCCCCACAGGACACCTGTCTTGAATGTTCCTGTCAACTAGACTACAACCCACTTCAAGACAGTGAATTAGTGTCTTTAAGTCTCCAATGCCCAGTACTGCATTGGCACATTATCAGTCAGTAAATACTTGTATAAACAGCTGCTGAATGTCAGTTTTCTGGTACCACATTTACCTGCCCTCCCACGCCATTCTCACCTCTCACAGTGCCCTGGCGCATCCTGGAGGCACGAACGTACCTGCTGAAAGCACAGCTCTCCCGCCCAGAAGAGAACTGCCTCCCGTTCTCAGCTGGGCCACTTGCCCCCTTTCCGTCTCAGAATTCGTATGCAACGCAAGCTCAGAGCCCACCTGCTTCTCCAGGAACTTCCCTGAGAGGGCTTTTGCATGCAGACCCCTCTGTTCAACTAATACAACACCGTAAGAAGCTAGCACTACAAAGGACCTTGGCAGTTATTCATCCTGGACCCCTCCTCACTTTGTAGTAATGGAGAGAGTAATCCACAGTTTTATGACAAACTAATAAGGCTGCAACCTAGAAGCGATTGAAAATTTCAAAACAAAACGAAAGGCACTTAAAGGAGAGTTTGCTATGTACCACTCAGGCAGGGAGATGGCGAGGTAAGAAGGCAGTGAAATTTTACTTAATACAAAAATCTAAATGTGTATTTGAGCCTCCAAAAAATTACTACTCCTAAGTTTACAGTCCTGACTCTTCAGTGGGGCAGAATTCTGACCTTGGCAACCTCTAGGATCAGACTTCTCTGAATATTAGCCAACACCTCACTGACTATTGCATCACTAACCATAAAGCTGCAGATTAAGAGGCTTTAATGACAGTTTTGCATAACAAAAGGCTGGCAAAACAAACACAAAAGATAACTTTCCATTAAATTTAGTCATGGAACTCAGCTACTTTGACTTGACTACTGAAAGCATAAGTAGCTGCTATCACTAATATAAAAATAGCCCACCTTCCCTCTCAGTTACCCCATATAAGCCTTCATATCTGCTTATCAGCAATTCTGCAGGAGGACTCCTACCAGAAACCCACTGGACCGTGAGGTAGTCTCTGTTAACAATATTTGAGGATCTGTTCAATTCTAGAGGCAAATAACCACATAAGGAGATTAAAATTAGACTCCTGAGTTTGTTTTATGACAAGACACCACAGTGTAATAAGACACGTAAAACCAAAACCTAGTGTAAAGCAAAGGCTGACAGCGTATGTAACATAAACTGGACACACTCACAGGATGGATCACTCACTCATCCATTTAGGAGTGTCTCACTGAGCCCAGCAAGGCGCTGAGCGCACCCTGTTACACTGCCCCCTCACAGAACCTGGAGCTGAGACAAAGGGGCACCAGGAGACCCCTGCAGTGTGCCCCAAGGCCCACAGGAGGACTGCCTGACCTGGACGCCAGTGTCAGGGAAGACCTGCCAAAGGAAGCAACGTGTGGGCTGAGGGTGAGGCGTTAGCCATGACGGGAGTGGCGACGCCTGTGGGAGGCAGGAGGCGGGCAGGTTACTGGGTTCTTCCCCATTTTTTTAACTGGAGTGTACAAGTTGCATCTGACTCTCTGTGACCCTGTAGCCCAGCAGGCTCTTCTCTCCATGGGATTTTCCAGGCAAGAACACTGGAGTGGGTTGCCATTTCCTCCTCCAGGTTATTGGGAGTATTGATCTACAATGTTGTGTTAGCTTCTGCTGTACGACAAAGTGAGTCAGTTATACGTAAATATTTAACCATTCTTTTTTGGATTCTATTTTCATGTAGGTCATTACAGAGTATTGAATAGAGTTCTCCGTGCTATTCAATAGGTTCCTATTAAAGACCTAGTCTGTGTATAGCAGTGCATATATGCCAATTCCAATCTCCCAATTTGTCACTCCCATCACCTTCCCCCTGGTAACCACAAGTTTGTCTTCTACATGTGCTATAAACTTGTACACTTGTAACATCTCCTTAAACCCCACATATAAGCAATAGCACACGGTATTTGTCTGACTTCACTCAGCATGACAGCCTCTAGGTCCGTCCACGTTGCTGCGAGTGGCATTATTCCGTTCTTTTCTATGGCTGAGAAATACTCCATTGTATCTATGTACCACACCTTCCTTATCCATTACTCTATTGAAGGACATTTGGGTTGTTTCCAAGTTCTGGCTATTGTGAACAGTGCTGCAGTGAACACTAGGGTGTATGTACCCTTTCTAATTATGATTTTTTCCAGATATATGCCCAGGAGTGGGATTGAAGGTTATGGTAGCTCTGTTTTTAGTTTTCTAAGGAAACTCCACACCGTTTTCCACAGTGGCTGTACCAATGTACATTCCCATCAATGATGTAGGAGGGTCCCTTCCCCAATACCCTCTCCAGCACTTACTGTTTGTAGGTCTTTTGATGACAGCCCTTCTGACCAGTGTGAGGTGGTCTGAGCTCATTACAGGTCTCATTGGCACTTCTCTAATAATAAGTGATGCTGAGCATCTTTTCTCCTGCCTATCGGCCATTTGGATGTCTTGTTTGGAGAAATGTCTATTTAGGTCTGCCCATTCGGCTGAGCTGTCTGTTTTGTTAATTGTGAACGTGAGCTGTCTGTGTATTTTGGAGATTAATCCCTTGTTGGTCACTCTGACTGTAAATATTTTCTCCCATTCTGTGGGTTTTCTTCTTGTTCTGTTGATGGTTTCCACAGTTGTGCAAAAGCTCCTAAGTTAATAAGGTCCCATTGGTTTGTGTGTGTGTGCTAAGTCACTCTGTCATGTCCAACTCTTCGCAACGCCATGGGCTGTGTAGCCCACCAGGCTCCTCTCTCCATGGGATTTCCCAGGCAAGAATCCTGAAGTGGGTTGCCATTTCCGTCTCCAGGGGATCTTCCTGACCCAGGGACATAAACCACATCTCTTGCATTGGCATTCTTTACCACTGTGCCGCCTGGGAAGTCCACCCCATTTGTTTATTTTCATTACTCTCAGAGGTGGATGAAAAAAGGATCTTTCTGCGATTTATGTCAAGAGAGTGTTCCGCCTATATTTTCTGCTAAGAGTTTTAGTATCTGGTCTTTAATCCATTTTGAGTTTACTTTTGTGTATGGAGATTATGTTCTAAGTAGAGAGTCTGCTTAACTGTTCCACAGACCACCAATCAATGACAGATGAAAACGGCCATGATTAAATTACCCCTATTAGGCACTTCTTTCTTCTGTGCCAAAAACTTGACATTTAAATAACCACACCCTAATTTCGTTATGTTTCCAGTCATGTTTCACTCTTAAAGGTGATAAAGGACCTCCTCTCAAACATCTTCGACATGCTAAACAGTGATCTTTTTATATTTTGGTTTTACTTTTGCTATTCTTTTCTATTTTATTTGCAAATAAGAGTAGAAGATGAAACTCTCAGAATAAATCAGTGCTGACAATACCGAAGGAAAAAAGTTAGAAGCAGGTAGTCTTCTCAGACATAGTAGGGCTGATACAGTATTTCTGAGAGAGTAATTTAATTATGACAGTGAAAGTCAAGTTGCTCAGTAGTGTCCAACTCTTTGCGACCCCATGAACTGTAGCCTGACAGGCTCCTCTGTCCATGGGATTTTCCAGGCAAGAGTACTGGAGTGGGCTGCCATTTCCTTCTCCAGAGGATCTTCCCAGCCCAGGGATCGAACCTGGGTCTCCTGCATTGTAGGCAGACTCTTTACCATCTGAGCCACCAGGAAGTCTAACAGTACTAGTAAATAATATTGATAAAAACATCCTTTCAAATTTTCCTAATTTTATTCATAATCCTAAAATCCTTTAATTATTAATTACACTATTTCTGTGGTTGTTAGCACCCTCAATGTTGCAGCAAACAAAGTTATTTACCCAAAGACATCAGTTAGAACGTATCCTCACAAAACTACAATTTAACATGTTTTCATCTGTGAAAATACCTACTGAAGCAATCTCTAAAGCAAAAATGTCTTTTTAAGCCTACTGAATCAAAATCATTTAACATTTTGGAGATACCAAACATGTAGGGGATAAAAGCACACATCTATAGTGCTTATTATATACCAGCCACTGTTACAGGTTCTTTCAGTTCAGTTCAGTCGCTCAGTCGTGCCCGACTCTTTGCGACCCCATGAATCTCAGCACACCAGGCCTCCCTGTCCATCACCAACTCCTGGAGTTTACTCAAACTCATGTCCATCGAGTCGGTGATACCATCCAGCCACAGGTCCTTTACATATTAACAATTCATTGAATCTTTACAAAACCTAATAAGGTAGGTACTTCTATAACCTCCATTTTACAGATGAGGACACTAAAACACAGAGAGATTAGGTAACTCACCCAAGACCACACAGGTAGGAAATTAAATAGCTGAGATTCAAACCCAGTCACCCCCAAATCCGTGCTCTTTAACTACTGCGTTACACTGTCTCTCAACAGTTTTTCAAACATAAAAGCAAAAATCAGTTAATGAAAACTGCTACAATAAAACACCAGCCATGTATAATCCTCGAGGAATTAATTCTTATGAATGATAGTGTTCTATGAATAGCTAAGGCTCTAACCCCTTTGTCTGAGCCCCAAATCTGAAACTGTGCTGTCCGTTCGATGTGGCCACCAGCACACATGGCTATCGAGAATGTGAAATGTGGCTAGTCCAAAATCAGATGTGCTATATAAATACAATGTTCTGGAATTTGAGAGGCTCAGTATGAAAAAAGAGCATAAAATACCTCACTAAACATGTTTTATTTATTTTTTCATTTATTTTTATTAGTTGGAGGCTAATTACTTACAATATTGTAGTGGTTTTTGTCATACATTGACATGAATTAGCCATGGATTTACATGTATTCCCCATCCCAATCCCCCCTCCCACCTCCCTCTCGACCCGATCCCTTTGGCTCTTCCCAGTGCACCAGGTCCGAGCACTTGTCTCATGCATCCAACCTGGGCTGGTGGGCTGGTGATCTGTTTCACCCTAGATAATATACATGTTTCGATGCTGTTCTCTTGAAACATTCCACCCTTGCCTTCTCCCACAGGGTCCAAAAATCTGTTCTATACATCTGTGTCTCTTTTTCTGTTTTGCATCTAGGATTATCATTACCATCTTTCTAAATTCCATATATATGTGTTAGTATACTGTAATGGTCTTTATCTTTCTGGCTTACTTCACTCTGTATAATGGGCTCCAGTTTCATCCATCTCATTAGAACTGACTCAAATGAATTCTTTTTTAATGGCTGTGTAATATTCCATGGTGTAGATGTACCACAGCTTCCTTATCCATTCGTCTGCTGATGGGCATCTAGGTTGCTTCCATGTCCTGGCTATGATAAACAGTGCTGCGATGAACATTGGGGTGCACGTGTCTCTTTCAGATCTGGTTTCCTTGGTGTGTATGCCCAGAAGTGGGATTGCTGGGTCATATGGAAGTTCTATTTCCAGTTTTTTAAGAAATCTCCACACTGTTTTCCATAGTGGCTGTACTAGTTTGCATTCCCACCAACAGTGTAAGAGGGTTCCCTTTTCTCCACACCCTCTCCAGCATTTATTGCTTGTAGACTTTTGGATAGCAGCCATCCTGACTGGTGTGTAATGGTACCTCATTGTGGTTTTGATTTGCATTTCTCTGATAATGAGTGATGTTGAGCATCTTTTCATGTGTTTTTTAGCCATCTGTATGTCTTCTTTGGAGAAATGTCTGTTTAGTTCTTTGGCCCATTTTTTGATTGGGTCATTTATTTTTCTGGAGTTGAGCTGGAGGAGTTTGAGATTAATCCTTTGTCTGTTGCTTTGTTTGCTATTATTTTCTCCCAGTCTGAGGGCTGTCTTTTCACCTTGCTTATAGTTTCCTTTGCTGTGCAAAAGCTTTTAAGTTTCATTAGGTCCCATTTATTTTTGCTTTTGTTTCTAATATTCTGGGATGTGGGTCATAGAGGATCCTGCTGTGATTTATGTCGGAGAGTGTTTTGCCTATGTTCTCCTCTAGGAGTTTTATAGTTTCTGGTCTTACGTTTAGATCTTTAATCCATTTTGAGTTTATTTTTGTGTATGGTGTTAGAAAGTGTTCTAGTTTCATTCTTTTACAGGTGGTTGACCAGTTTTCCCAGCACCACTTGTTAAAGAGGTTGTCTTTTTTCCATTGTATATCCTTGCCTCCTTTGTCGAAGATAAGGTGACCATAGGTTCGTGGGTTTATCTCTGGGCTTTCTATTCTGTTCCATTGATCTATATGTCTGTCTTTGTGCCAGTACCATACTGTCTTGATGACTGTGGCTTTGTAGTAGAGTCTGAAGTCAGGCAGGTTGATTCCTCCAGTTCCATTCTTCTTACTCAAGATTACTTTGGCTATTCAAGGTTTTTTGTATTTCCATACAAATTGTGAAATTATTTGTTCTAGTTCTGTGAAAAATACCGTTGGTAGCTTGATAGGGATTGCACTGAATCTATAGATTGCGTTGGGTAGTATAGCCATTTTGACAATATTGATTCTTCCAATCCATGAACACGGTATGTTTCTCCATCTGTTTGTGTCCTCTTTGATTTCTTTCATCAGTGACTAAACGTGTTTTAATATTAACTGCATGTTTAAATAAGTTTTGCATATAGTGAGTTAAATAAAATATATTATTAAAATTAGTTTCACTCATTTCTTTCCACTTTTTTATGTGGCTACCAGAAGATTTTAAACTGCATTTGTGGCTCACCTTATGTTGCTGCTGGACAGAGCTCATCTAAATGTGTCCAACTGATGTCTATTTACCCTTTTACTATCCAGTACCTATTTACTGATGCTATTTACCCTTTTCTTGATGACTCAGTCATCATGAGGACTTTAACCACCACCCTGTGTGTAGTCTGTAATCTGTCATCATGCTATGTTTGGTGGTGACTGAGGTCAGGATGCCCCCTCAGACCACAATCTTGGGGTTTCTTAAAGCTGTTTCTTTCTGTGGTTTCCAGCAGCCCGTCTGCTCATAGTTACACCCCTCCAGCAACCTTGACTGCAGCCTCTATGAATATTTAAAAGCCAGGTAAATTAAAACTGTGCAATAGCCCCTTGCCAGCGATGGCCGCCCACCTAAATAAATAAATAAATAAAATAAAAAAATAAAACTGAGCAACACGTTACAGTCCAGGGTAAGTGAGGGCGGAGGAGGGTCTTCTCCAAGCCAGCTTCAGTGCGCGGCTCCTCTGACGACTGTCTGACGCTGAGACCTTTCCTGTCTCAACGACCCCCACAGACTCTTCTCATGGATTCCAGACACTAACGCCAACTTAAACCTGAGTATTTACAACTCTGCTTAAAATCCTGCAACAGTTTCAGTTTGGGATGAAAAAATTCTGAAGATGGATGGTGGTGATGGATGCTGAACAATGTGAATGTACTTAAATGTCACATAACCGTATCCTTTAAAATGGCTAAAATGGTAAATTTTACGCACATTTTAATGTAACTAAAAAACAAACTTCAACAGTTTCATGTTTCTCAGGATGAAGTTCAAACTCTTATGCAAGTCATACAAGGTCCTCGGAATCTGACCTCTGTCTACCTCACCAGCCCCCCTGCTCCATCAGGCCTTAAGCTCTAAGCAATTTCCCTCAACTGCTGCTGCTGCTGCTGCTGAGTCGCTTCAGTCGTGTCCGACTCTGTGCGACCCCAGAGATGGCAGCCCACCAGGCTCCCCCGTCCCTGGGATTCTCCAGGCAAGAACATCGGAGTGGGTTGCCATTTCCTTCTCCAATGCATGAAAGTGAAAAGTCAAAGTGAAGTCTCTCAGTTGTGTCCGACTCTCAGTGACCCCATGGACTGCAGCCCACCAGGCTCCTCCATTCATGGGATTCTCCAGGTAAGAGTACTGGAGTGGGGTGCCACTGCCTCCTCTGATTTCCCTCAATACACCACACCAGATCTCAATGCCTTGAAAATGTGAAGTGAATGTCACTCAGTAGCCTCTGACTCTTTACGACCCCATGGACTATACAGTCCATGGAATTCTCCAGGCCAGAATACTGGAGTGGGTAGCCTTTCCCTTCTCCAGGGGATCTTCTGAACCCAGGGACTGAACCCAGGTCTCCTGCATTGCAGGTGGATTCTTTACCAGTTGAGCCACAAGACCACAAAAGTGAAGGCCTCTATCTAAATCCCTTCCCCATCCCCTCTACCCCTTCTTCCTCATCCTTCTCAGCTCCACTCAAACGTCATCTCCTCTGTGCAAACTCTCCTGACATCCCCAGGGCAAGAAGACTCCTCTCACTACTGCACCCCGCTGTAACTTGCACTCTGACACTCAGACAGTCTTTATCTTCCAGAACGGCACTTTCTGTTTACAGGCCTGTTCCCCACCGTGAGCTCACTGAGAGTAGGGACTGTGCCCATCCTGGCACAGAGCCAGCATAAAGGGATGGTTCCTAAATGCCTGCTGAGGCCATTCAATAAACAAGCACTTAATGAGTGCTGACCAGAGACACTGGGGATCCTGCAGTGGGAAAAGAAAACGAAGCCCCCCTTTCATGGAGCCTCCACAAGCAACTGCCAGTGGCCGTAAGCACGCTAAAGAGAAGTGAAGCACAGTCAGGGAAGGGCATTTTATACAGGGTGCTCAGGAATGTGCCAACTAGGTGGAGACCAGAAGGACAGGGCTGGCTCTCCCACTCAGGGACAGAGCACTGAGTGAAGAGAATACCAGCTGGTTCTAGCTGTGGTCTCAATAAAACAGAGTACTGGGAGGAGAAGGTAAACATTTATTTCTAAAAAATGCCAACTGTCCCTCTCTGACCTAGCAACTTGACAGATTTCAGTCACCACCTAGTTCTCTCAGGAGGAAGAACACAGCCATTCTACCCAGGTGGGGGACAGTGCACGCAGGACCCTCTGCTGTGAGGCCTTGCAGCTACTGGAGAAAACTTAAGAGGAGCAGGAATGACTGAGTGCTATTTTACATTAACAGAATGCACTAAGCACTCGGCAATCCTCACAACTGCCTTCTGAAACGTATTCTTATTAAACCCATTCTAAAGCAGAAAATAAGGCACAGAGAGGTTAAATAATTTGTCCAAGGTCACAGAGTTGGTAAGTGGCGAAGCCAGACTTTGAAACCAGACAGTCTTGGCTCCAGAGTCTGAGCTGATAACCACTAGGCCCCCTGTTTTACATGTGTATTTCTATCACAAATACTCTTTGTACCTATCGTTGGGCTTTTTTACTATTAATCCTAAAGCCATCAAATTTTACTTCATCTGTCTTCATATTTTGATCACCCAAGAGTTTAGTTGTTTTTTACTGATATTATTTTCAAGACTGCCATTAAGTAGAAATATAAGCATGCAATGTAAACAACAAGCAAAACATAAACTATCAATGCGGAGACACACGTTACACTGCTATAAACAGTGTGCATATAAACTCCATAAAGATGGCGGAGGCCCAGGCCAGCCACTGCCCCACGCAGGAGGTAGGGGCTCAGGGTGGGGCTGATCAGGCAAAATAACAACTACCAGGAATGCCATATGCACGTGGTGTGCCACAAATGCCCAGGAAGCATATACCAAAAACACAACATTAAAAATCACTTAATATACGAAAAATGATTTTTTAACATATATATTTTAAGAGTACCATCTTTCTGGATACAGCAGACGTCTCAAGCTCATCACACTCCAAATAAACCTCACTCGTCCCCTTAGAGCCCTCTAAACTGATTCCTTCTACGTGTTCTCTAGCTTAATCACAGGAAAGACAAGCCCGGCTGCTGAAGCAATAAACCTGTTATCCTCAGCTCCAGCCACTGTACTTCCTTCCTCTTGGTCACACACACTCACATGTATACACACTCCACACACCCTCTCACTCCAGACGATCTCTTTTACCCTACTGGATCTTTCCCTTCACCTTCCGGTCAAGTCTGACCTGTACCAACTGGTCTCCTAACTGTTTTTCCTGTTTCTTTTTAATTTGCCTTACGTCATGGTCCTCTCTGACAGCTCAGTTGGTAAAGAATCTGCCTGTAACACAGGAGACCCCGGTTCGGCTCTTGGGTCAGGAAGCTCCCCTGGAGAAGGGATAGGCTACCCACTTCAGTATTCTTGGGCTTCCCTTGTGGCTCAGCTGGTAACGAATCAGCCTGCAATGAGGGAGACCTGGGTTCGATCCCCGGGTTGGGAAGATCCCCTGGAGAAAGGAAAGGCTACCCACCCCAGTATTCTGGCCTGGAGAATTCCACAGACGAGTCCATGGAGTCGCGAAGAGTCAGACACGACTGAGTGACTTTCACTTCACTTCACTCCATGGTCTACTCCTCCAGCCTTGGTTTCAGAATTCTCCCTCCACCATACAAATCTGACTGTATCACTCCACTTTTTAAAAACGTTTGGTGGTTTCTGGTCACCCATAGGATCAAGTGCAAACCCCATCAGAGCACACGCACACCTCTTCACAAAGGGATCTGACACTACTTTCCACATCATACCTTCTTTCATTCAACAAATGGTCACCAAGCACCAGCTATGTGGCCAGTCACTGGGACAGGCACTGGTGGTAAACAGTAGAAAGCTCCTGCCATGATGGAAATTACAGTCTCGGACAAAAAAAGACATTAACCAGTCACACAAACAAATGTTGAAGACTTCAACTACAAGTACTGCAAAGGTAGACCAGGCAAAATGTTCTGAAAAGATAGTGGCAAAGGTTGTATTATATTACAATACAAAATAAGGTAATACAAAGATTGTATTACAACACAATCTTACACATAAACTTAGAACTTCTAAATTGTACACATCAAAAGGTGAATTGAATGGTATGTGAATTACATCTAAAAAAAAAGGGGGAGCACCAGTAGAGGAGTGTCTCTACTGACGTAATTGGCTAAGGCAAAGATGAGAAAGCTTCCTAAAGGAAATTTAACTTATTACCTATAACATTTGCTGAACACTGACTACACAACAGGCCACTTTCAATGTCATAATCCACTGATCCTAACAACCCTAGGGTTGCTGTTATTATTATCCTTAAAGACAGAGAACTGGTCAGAGAGTCAATTGGTGATGCCAGAATCCACACTTAAGCCAACGGATGCCAGGGCCCATACTCTTACCTGCTATAGTGAGGTCCCTCAGGCAATGACTACTGATTCAGAACTACTTGTGATGCAATAAGTAAACCACTGTGTTTAACAAGTAAACCACTGTTTCTTTTCTTCCAAAGGAAATGTCTCTCCGTGTCCCCTGCCCTTATAGTAACACACAAGGCCCTGTAAGATCCTAACCCACCCACTCACCACCACCTTCCTACTTCATCACCTCTACCCTGCCCCTCACACACTGTGCTCCAGCTACAGAGACATCCCTTTGTTTCTCCAGTATGCTGGGCCTGCTCCTACCACAGGGCCTTTGCATTTGCTACAGCTATAATGATTACAATCACAACATATGTTATAAAGCATGATTCGGTCAAAACTTCAGTTAACAGTTTCTCTGGACACACAGTACTGCTAGCAAGACCCTGTTCTGAATTGTACACTAACATTCTGAATGTCATTTATTAATTTTAATCAAAACTACCTCATTTTCTAGTCTTTTATTGTTCTGTATGATGTCACCTAGCAAAGATTTTTATTTTAAAGAGTATAGTAACAGCAGCTTTTGCTTACCAATTAGTATGAACAACAGTCATATGGCTATCTTTGCAGTGAAATAAAACAAAGCAATTAAGCCAAGAAAGTGTCACAATAGAACCTGAATACCACCATTCTTCTGTTCAGCCCTAGAATCACAGTTTGTGAAATAACTATGGCAACAGCACTTTCAGACATCAAAATCCCACCAAAATCTTGCTGAGAAGCTATTGCCCATCTGTGCAAACACACAAAAATGCACACTGACAACCAATTATGTAACTTCAACACAGCAACCCGGTGATATTTTAAGTTTCTATCCTGCTAAAGATTCTAAGTAACTCTTAGGCATATACACTGACATAGACTTTTCAGAATAGGATGCTGAGAAAGGAAGGATACATTTAAGACGTCTGTGCATGCTCAGTCATGTCCAACTCTTTGTGACCATGTGAACTGTAGCCCTCCAGGCTCCTCTGTCCATGGGATTTCCTAGGCAAGAATATTGGAGTGGATTGCCATTTCCTACTCTAGGGGATGTTCCTAATCCAGGGATCGAATCTGAATTTCCTGCACTGGCAGGCCGATTCTTTACCACTAAGCCACCTGGGAAGCCCTACATTTACGTTTAAAATGGAGTCATCCCCAAATTCAAGATGGCGAAAACCATCATCTTTTATCAGGTAGGTTCACTGTGAGATCCTTTTAAATATTAAGCACCAACCGAGCTAAGCATCAGGTGAAAGTATTTAGCCTAATTCAATTTACTAGCACCACAAGCAGAACGCCGTGACTGTAGCAAACTCCTGTAAGTGACCGGCACAAAGGCCAGAAGCAAGGACTTCTGAGTCAGACAGTTTGCTTCCCAACAGTGCTCTACCACTAAGTAGCTGGGGGCCCTTAGCCAAGTTTCTTTTCCTCCTGAGCCTCAGCTCCCATAAATATGAAGACATCACCACAAAACCTAAAGGACACAACTGCTCTTGTTTAGCCTGCCAGGATCCTCCGTCTGTGGGATTCCCCAGGAAGAATACTGGGGTGGCTTGCCATTTCCTCCTCCAGGAGCCCTTCCTGACCCATGGATCAAACCCACATCTCCTGACTGGCAGGTGGGTTCTTCACCAGTGAGCCGCCAGGGAAGCCCACAGATCACAGTGTTAGCACATAATGACAAGCAGCATTCACTGAGTGCTCATTACTACTAAATTAAATTGTAGGAAGTTAAACAGCTGGAAAACTTTACTGCTGTACTTCAGAAGAGTTATTCCTAAAGATTATTGTTAATTTCAATAAAACTGTAATAATAAACCTTTCATATATGCATCTTTGTATGATCAAAGCTTTCCTTTTCCTTCTGTGAACTTTTTGGCACTCCAAAAGTTAGAAATAGTTTGATTATCTTAAATGGTAATATTATCTTTGTAATTTTTGTCTCAAAGAAACCAGCGTTTAAAAAAAAACCAAAAAACTCCTCCATTCCTGAGTGTTTTGTTTACTGAGTTAGGCTACAAAATAAAACCAGTCAAAATGACTTAACTGGGTTTCTCAGGTGGCGCTAGTGGTAAAGAACCTGCCTGCTAATGCAGGAAACACAAGAGACTCGGGTTTGATTCCTGGGTCAGGAAGATCCCCTGGAGAAGGAAATAGCAACCCACTCTGGTATTCTTGCCTGGAGAATCCCATGGATAGAGAAGCCAGGAGCAGCCTGAAGGGCTACAGTTCAAGGAGTCACTAGAATTAAAAAAAAAAAAAAAACCCTCCAGTCCTTAGTGTTTTGTTTACGGAGTTAGGCTAGAAATTAAAGCCGATCAAATGACTTAATTATTAACAATAATAATGAACATCCATTGAGCTGCTTCTATCAGTTCTATCATACCAAAATACTTGGGCAGTGAATGCATTTACTAAAAGATTGCCGAAACAAGTGACAGGTTGCGTCAACCTCTGATGCAGCCAATGAGATTACTGACCCTCATTAAAGTATATGCCACGTATCAACTATTAGACCAATCACAAACACTTGGAAAAGACCAGGACCAACTCATTTTACAGGTAAGAAAACAGAGGCTCAAAGAAATTTAAGTCCAAAGGTCACAGAGTTATAAGTGGGGACTAGAACCTTAGCCTCTCTGCTTCCAGTTCACTGTTTTGTAAATTACATGAAAGCTGGTTTCAAAAGGAATTTATTTCAGAACCTCAAAATGTTTTCTACATCATTGAAAGTGAATACCTGAAATAACTGAATGTTTGTTTAATGAGAGCTAAATATTGAGCACAAACTAATGTAACCCACAGCCCATAGTGAATATGCTGAAAGAGCTCCTAGGACAGAAATAAATGGAATCAACTAATCACACTGCATGGTGTCTACTGGAGGTAAGGAGTCCCACTGCTAACATGACCGAAACACTACCACCAGAGTGCCTTTCTTACAAACAATACATACTTCAGAGCCATAGAACTTCCTTTACCCAAGTCAACAGTCCTTTGAAAGAGAAAAAAGTACCCTTAGCACCATGCTCCAGATACATTTCACCTGTGCACAAAAAAGCTCTACAGCTGCAAAGTGTTCATTCTGTAGAAAAGAATGATCCTAATGATCAAGGCAGTTTTTCAGCCTTTTCATGCTCTGAACCAGGCTACCTTTATTAAAATCCTTATTTCTATCAAAGTTGTTTAGGTATGGCATAAATGATTTCAGGTCCAGACGTTAGGGACCAGCTAACAAGTCATCTTTAAACTGTGGTCCCTTTTTACCCCTGGGAAACTGTTTTAAAATGTCATCCATTTGAAAAAAGGTGAATGACCACACATACTAGAATGCAATGATATTTTAATAACAGAAAATTCCAAAATATAACTTTGTTTAAAATTGACAGTCATGAAACTTGATGTAATAAGCAAATTGAAGACTTCTACAAAGACCTTATTGTGTCAGATGAGAACATGGCAAGATATTCATTTCCAACAGCTGAGAGATTGGCTGCTGCAGTAAGTCATCTGATCAATTAAAAGTTATTACAGACGCTACATACTAATTGCCAATTCTCAAGTAAGTAAAATAGCATACACTCTAAACCTATGTTGTTCAAGATAGTAGCCACTAGCTACATGTGCTACTGAGCACTTGAAATGTCCTAGTCTGAACTGAGGTGTGCTATATACATAGAACTTCACTGGATTTACACTGGATTCACACTGGAATTCAAAATCTTAGTACCAAAAAAAAAAAAGTAAAGTATCACTAGTAATTTTTTTCATATTGATTATATGTTAGTTATAATATTTTTAATATATTGAGTTAATAAAATAAACTATTAAAAATAATACTAATCACTAGACAAATTTGAATCTCATCTGTGTGGCTCATTACATTCCTATTGGGTAGTGCTACTCTATATAAACTCTGCAAAATATGATCTAATCTTCCTTCAATGATTCATGATGATGATGATGATGATGAACACCAAATATATAATAAAGAAATATCTTATTTATATCTTGGGTGCAAAGTTTAAGACCGTACCAAGTAAGAATGGCATGTCCTTAAAACTTCTATGAAATTTACAACCAACCCCAACTACATTTATAGAGGAAGGACTCAATCTTAAAAGTCATACTTAGGGAACAAGAAGGAAATACAAAAGAAAAGACCTTGAAAGTGGGACTAAGAGAAATACCATCTGTTTCTAGAAGGCATTTTAAAATAAAAGCAGTGTGCTTTAAATACTTAATAGGCCTGTTTTTTAAAAACAGTATTTGATTATTATGAGTATCACAAAGAAATTTCCCAACTGCCAGCCAAGAAAACTTCTAAAAAGGAAAACCTGGTTAGGCAGACTAGAAATTCTAATTATGTGGAGCAGAGAAATAAAACATCTGAATGTATCATATGGAAAATGTAAGCCAAATTCCTTAACAGAGTATTTAAAATGAAACATCATACAATGATGAAATCAGTCAAAACTTTATAGGTGTGCTTCAATATTACTATAGTATCAATTACAGGATTTAGCTAAAAGTGGTTTCAAAATTCCAAAACACCATAATGCCTTTTCCAAATCTAGCCAGTGAGAATTAGGGAGAGAACTGTTTCCAAATGCCTTATCTTGCAGAGGTTAAAATTAGAAATTGACAATTCAGAGCCATATTAACCATAAAACATATCTGCACGGCATTCTGTTTAACAAGGACTTCTGGACACATCATCCTTTTTGATCCTCAGGACAGCCATCAGATATTGGTCTGTTTTTATCCCTACTTTAGAGGTAATTCCAGGCTTGGAGACCTTGAATTGTTCAAGGTCACATTGCTAAAAAGTAGCAGAACCAGTACTGGATCCTGAATCTTCTGATGCTGATCCAGTTCTTTCTTTACAAGACAATCATTCATTTAAAACCAAACATTTAGAAATACAACAAGCTCTGATGCCAAAGAAGGATCTAAGGATCAACTAGGTCAAATCTTAAGACTCTGCAAAGGCAATGCGTTGGAATCAGTTCAAAAAGGGCAGAAGAGATTACCAAGAGACAGGAAATGATTTGAAAGATCAGGGAGAAAAAATTCTAATCTAAATGTCCTTGGGTGCAGCACGGCGGAATAATAGTATTCAAGCAGAAAATGCAGAGAAACGGTACTTTCCTTCTGAAATGGATTTTCAATGTAGAAACTGTAGGCGAAATTGTTACTTTACTATAAATGCCTTTGAGAATTTTACTTAATATATAGGCACTCAGAAAACCAATACATCCAACTGGGTACCACCAGCTCTTCATTTTTTTTTTTTTTTTTTATAAATCAAGACATTTACTTCACAAAAAGCCAGAATAGAAAAATTATAATTCAGCACTCATGGCTCTTTAGATGACAGGTAAAGGAAAAACTCCGGAAGGAACCTGGCAATCTAACGAGCAGTGTCTGCTAGTAGAACGCATCCTTGAGGGCAGGACAAGGCGGCACCACAGCACAAATGAACCTAACTCAACCTTCAAATCGGTGGCAACAGGCCAGATAACGCCAAATGTACAAATCTCGAAGGTACGGTAAAAGGGAATGCCTAAAATGGCTCTCAAAATCCAGTCCCCAAGTAAATTCCTAAATACAACAGGATTTCAGAAATCACGAAAAGGACTACGGAGAAATGTGGGTTTCCAGCGTGGGAACACCACACGGGGGTGCCCACACTGCCGACTCCAAATACGACACCAGCAAATTTCAGGCGGCGCGGGGGGGCGGGGGGCACAGAGGCGCCTCGAGACCCTGAAACGGGGCGAGCGCCAAACGACACCTCCGCCTCCCCGCTCGACCCCCCCGCCAGGACGGACGGGGTGGGGTTGGGGGAACTGACCGGCTCCAATCCCACCTCCCGGCCTCCCCTCCCGGGTAGCCCGGCCGCGGAGGCTCAGCAGGAAAGGGCCGCGCTGGCGGCCGAGGGGGCGCCGGCCAGGGACCCCCCGCCCCGCCCCCGGACTCCCGACCACGCCGGCCCCCGCTCCAGGACCCCGCTGCAACCCCCGGCCCCCAGATCCCCGGACCCCCCGCTCAGCCCGCGCTGACAGCCGGCGCCGCCCCACCTGCCCGCCCGCGGGGGGGGCGCCCGAGACCGGGCGCGCCCGCCAGGCCACTTCCTTCCCCTCCCGCCCGGCCCGCCGAGCTCGCGCGGGCCCCCGGGGGTCGGGCGGCGCGGGAGGAAGGAGGTTTGGCCAGCCGCCCGTGGAGGAAGCCGCCGCCGCCGCCC
>SNSB01003710.1:191370-270341 GCA_012922965.1 Capreolus pygargus | reverse complement strand
CCCGCGGGCGGGGAGGGCGCGCCCGCTGCGGAAGCCGCTGCCCCGCCCCGCGGGCGGCCTGTGGGTCCCTGGCGGTGCGCCGCCGCGGTCTCGGCTCCCGGGAGACCTCCGGCGTGGGGGAAATCCAGGCCCAGAGGAGGGAGGACCTGGCCGGGCACCGCAGCGCGCCTCGGCGGGGCCACGGCTCGAACTCGGGCTCCGGGAGGCCCGGCGCGCGCGGGCCCCTCTGACCGCGTGCCGACCCCGGCCTCAGGCGCCCCGCGGGGCTGCGGGGCTCGGGTTGGAAGGGGGTGGGTGCGCCCCAGACCACGCGTGTTACCTGGCTCCGCATTGCTCAGCACGGACCCACGAGCCGGCGTGGCGCTCGGGCCCTGGGCACCTGTTCCCCGCCACCACCACCTACCCGCGGCTTCTGCCACCCTCCCGGGGCCCTTTCCCCACGGCCAGCCGACCTTCCCGGGCACGTGGCGGCTCTTCAGCCTTGGCACTTCCCGCAGGCGGTACCCCTGGCCTAGGACGCCTGCAGCACCTGTGCCAGCGTTCTTCGGAGGCGCAGACGTCCCGGGCGGCACGCAGTCTTCCTCTCCAGGGTCCTGTCCTGTCCTTATAGCCCTGTCTCACCAGCACCCCGGTCTGAGCGCCTGAATTCCAGAGGCCAGGGGAGGGCCACCCACGTGTCCAGGGCTGGGCCGAGAGGACCCTTAGTGCCCAGTGAGCATGCGTCCTTTCTGTGCCCTCCACACTGTGCCATTCACTGGAACCCTGACGAGATGCCATGGTGACCGGTGCACTCCACAGGCAGCCCTGAAACTCCCTGGAGCATCTGGAGCGAAGGGGTCCGTTTATGGCCCCAAACGCACCTTGGGAATGGACCATAGAGATGACAGCAGGTGATGTCAGAGGGACGTCTCTAGGGACAGAGATGGTCAGAGTCTGTCCCACCCTGTCTGCTCCTTTGAGGGGCCTGAGCCGCTGGGTGGGGCTGAGGGACAAAGAGGGAGGAGGCTGGGGAGCCACCACCATGCTCTTCTTGGCCTCTTCAGAGGCCAAGGCGGTCGGTTTGTGGTTGAGTGTAGACTTTCCAGTCAGACAGACACTGCCTCCACCACGCCCTCAGGTACGATCTTAGACAAGCTGCACCTTCTCTATTTATCTCAATTTGACCATCTCTTTAATGGGAGATTACAGAAATAATAACACCTGCCTCATGGGATTTAAGAAAATTCAGATGTGTATGAAAATCTCCCAGCACAGTTTGTGGCCCATGGGAGCAGCTCCGTAAACAGTAGTTTTCTGTAATTATGCTATCCTTAGCAAGCAGGGCTTAGTATACAGAGGTAACCCAGGTAATCCCCTGGGAGAGGGATTACTCAGAGATTTTTAAATTTATACACGCTGGGCATCGATGGCTAGTGATACATCTCTTCTGGGAGAGAAGAGAGAGCTCTAGGTAATAACAGGAATCCCAGGTTGAAGGTCAGATACCTGGTTCTAAGTCCAGCCCTGCTTCCGACTCCCCATGTGGCCCTATGCAGCTTGCATCTCCTCTCTGGGTCTCAGTTTTCCCATGTCTAACTGGGGCAAGTCTAGAGTCAGTGATTGCTGAGGGCCTTTGAGCTCTGACACGCTCCAGTCCTGAGTCGTGAGGGGGTGGGTACAGGCAAAGAACAGGCTTTGTCGGGGCACAGCAGAGAAGTGCCACCTGGGATGAGGTGGTCAAAATGAGCTCACTCTCCCGAGAAGGGGAAGCTAGGCCACTGGGTCCCCACTCTTGCCTGCAGGACCTGTGGGCACAGACAGAGGCAGCTGCCCCACCCTCACACCGAGGTACCCTCTGTCCTCCAGGCAGGCGCCCATGTGAGGCCAGGCTGCTCGGTGGCCAGGCACACAAGCTCTGGCTAGTCCTCCTTCTCTTCTCCATTCTGCTGCAACCTCCAAGCACCAGGCCCCATCACCTGGTATCTAGACCAAGGGTGTGCATAACTGGCCTCCCATCTCTGACCTCCTCCACGCCCAAACCATCCCACATATGGACATAATCAGGTCAGGGATAAACAGCCTGTCTGTTTCCACATCACCCAGATTAAAGTTCACAAGAAGCCCTTCAGGAATCACTGTTGATGGTGGGATATGGTTCCTAGGGTGGTGGAAGAAGAAATCTGGGTTGTTCAAAGATGCACAAGGTTCAGCAAAAGAGAGAGAGAGCCAGGCAGGAGATCCTATCCAGCCTAAGCGCACTCGGCAAATCCTTGATAATTGTTAAATGTGGGTGATGGGTCCCTGGGATGTGCTTTTCTCTCTACTTTGTATGTTTGAACTATTTTATATTAAAAATGATTAAATAGTCTTTCAAGCAAGTTAAATAGCCCATTTGGGGAGAAAGTATAGAGTCAAATTTGCATAAAGGAATTCTTGAAGGAGCAAGAACCCTAATAAAGGATTGCAGGTAGGAGTGGGAACTGGGTGGATTAGGTCAGAAATCAGAGTGAGCATTTTCACTGTTACTTTTAAAAATAAACTTTGGAGCAGCTTTAGATGTACAGAAAACTTTGAAAGATAATTCAAAGTTCCCATATTCCTTCCTCCAAGCTCACTCTGTTTCCCCTGCTTTTAACATCTTATATTTGTGTGGTGTATGCATGCTCAGTTGCTTCAGTCGAGTTCAACTCTTTGCGATCTTGTGGACTGTAGCCCACCAGGCTCCTCTGTCCATGGGATTCTTTAGGCAAGAATACTGGAGTGCCTTGCCCTGCCCTCCTCTAGGGGATCCCTGACCCAGGGATTGAACTCCCATCTCCTTCAATTCCTGCACTGCAGGCATATACTACACTGCTGAGCCACCGAGGAAGCCCGTTAGTGTGGTACATTCATTTAAACTAATGAACCAAAATCAATACATTTTTTATTAACTGAAGTCCACGGCATCACTGACTCAGTGGATATGAGTTTGAGCAAACTCAGGGAGATGGTGAAGGACAGGGAAGCCTGGAGTGCTGCAGTTCATGGGGTTGTAAAGTCAGACACAACTTAGCAACTGAACACAACAACTTATTTGGGATTCCCAGGTGGTGCTAGTGGTAAAGAACCGCCTGCTGATGCAGGAGACTAAGAGACTTGGGTACGATCCCTGGGTCAGGAAGATCTCCTGGAGGTGGGCATGGCAACCCACTCCAGTATTCTTGTTTGGGAAGTCCCATGGACAGGGGAACCTGGTGGGCTACAGTCCATGGCATTGCAGAGTCAGACATGACTGAAGCGACTTAGCACACACATATTAGTTTTACCCAGTGTCCTTTACTCTGGGATCCCATCCAGGACACATTACATTTAGTCATCATGTCACCTTCAGTTCCTCTTGGCTGTGACAGTTTCCTGAACCTCCCTTATTTTATATGACCTTGACAATTTTGAAGAATACTGGTTAGGTATTTGGGAGAATATTCATTGGAAGGACTGATGCTGAAGTTGAAACTCCAATACTTTGGCAACCTGATGCAAAGAACTGACTCATTGAAAAAGACCCTGATGCTGCCAAATATTGAAGGCAAGAGGAGAAGGGGATGACAGAGGATGAGATGGCTGGATGGCATCACTGACTTGATGAACATGAGTGAACAAGCTCCGGGAGATGGTGATGGGCAGGGAAGCCTGGCGTGATCCCAGTGTGCTGGGATCACAGAGAGTCAGACATGACTGAGTGACTGAACTGAATTGAACTGAGAATATTTCTCAATTGAGATCTATCTGATATTTTCTTCATGATTCGCTTGAGTTTATGGGATTTGGGGAGGAATATCACAGGGATAAAATGCCATGATCATCACATACTATCAACATGCAGTTTCACTGGTTGACGCTGACCTGCTCATCTAGTCACTATGACTTTTTCTGCTTGATTTTTGAACCAGGTTAATATAGTAGGTAAAATTCAAAAATTTCAATCTTAAGACCTATGTTAGTCTTAACAACAGAAATTTATTTTCTCACAGTTCTGGAGGCTGGAAGTCCCAGCTCAGGGTGTTGGCAAGTCTGGGTTCCTCTGAGGCTTCTCTGCTCAGCTTGCAGATGGCTGCCCCCTTGCCAGCCCTTCACATGGTCTTTTCTCTTTGGTCATGGTGTTCCTCTGTCCCTGGTTTCTCTCCCTCTTTTTATTTATTAAAAAAAAAAAACTTTATTTATTTGGCTGTGCCAGGTCTTCGTTGCAGCCTGTGAGGTCTTCAATCTTCGTTGTGGCATGAAGGATCATTAGTTACAGCATCGGACCTAGTTCCCTGATGAGGGATCAAACCTGGGTCCCCCACATTGGAAGCTCGGAGCCTTAGCTACTAGACCACCAGGGAAGTCCCTCTCCCTCTTTTTATAAGGTCATCAGTCTACTGGGGCTTCCCAGGTGGCGCTGGTGGTAAAGAACCCATCTGCCAATGCAGGAGGCACAAGTGACTCCGGTTCGATCCCTGGGTCAGGAAGATCTCCTGGAGGAGGGCATGGCAACCCACTCCAGTATTCTTGCCTGGAGAGCCCCATGGACAGGTGCCCGGCAGGCTACAAGTCCACGGGGTCACAGAGAGTCAGACACGACTGAAGCCACTTAGCATGCACACTCAGTCTACTGGATTAGTGCCCAACATAGGGTCTGTTTAATCTCGATTACCTCTTTAAAGGCCATATTTTCAAAGACAGTCACATTCAGAGGTGTTAGGGGTTAGGAGGTCAACATATGAATCTTGTGGGGGACACAATTCAGTCCCTAACAAGACAGTTCATAGCCTGGCCCCAGTCCACCTTTTCAGGTTAATCTCCTATGCCCCCAGCACCCCACACCTGGTTTTTGTTGTTGTCTGGAGTTTTTTGGCTGCTCAGCTTGTAGAATCTTAGTTTCTCCAATCAGAGATTGAATCTGGGCCCCAGGAAGCAAGAGCTCTGAGTCCTAACCACTGAGCCATCAGGGAATTCCCACATATCTGGATCTTATACGTCAGCCATCCAGAGGCCGGGCACTCCTCTCCTCCAGGACCCTACTCCTGCAAAGGTGCTTCTGCCAATTTTAATCAAGAATTGTTACCTGCTCTTGTCACAATTCAAATCCTTCCTCTTCTTCAAGGTTTTTCCAGATTCCCCCCAGGAGGACTCAGCCCTGCCACCTCCTCCCAGACTGCTTAGACCTGGCTCACTCATCACAACCTGGAGACATATCTGTCTCCTCCAGGGGCCAGCAGGCTCATTCAGGTAATAAGTGTTCACTGGCCTTCTCCCATATGCCCAGCACTGGTCGAGGCTCTGGCAACGTAACTTTGAGTAAGATAGACATGGTCCCTGTCCTCAGGGAGCTTATATTCTGGTCTGGGAGAAAATGATAAACAAGAACACAAGTAAAGTCACTCTTCAAATGCTGGTAAGCATACAAAGAAAATGAAAGAAACCCAGATTCATGTTACAGAGATGGCTGCTTTTGCCAGGAGAAGGTGACATTTGAGATGGGGCTTGAATACGGAGCAGGCAGCCTTCTGGGGCTCCTGGGGAGGGGTGTGTGAAGGAGGAGAGTGGGTGAGAAAAGGAAGGAGGTAGGGGGAGCTCTGGGGCAGCCAGGGGGTGCAGCAGGCAGAGCAGGGGAGTAGGGAGGTGAGGTCAGGTTGGGGTTTGCGGGCCATGAGTCTGGCTCTTATTCTGGGTGGAGAGAGAGACCAGCTTGGTGTTTTTCAATGCCCACTGGCCACCATGGGGAGGCTGGCTGGCATATGGCAGGAGGAGGGGAGGAGGCCCCTTAAGGGGACTAAGGTGGGCGTGCTGGGTGCAGGGAAGGTGTCCCCTTTGGAATGTACTTTGAAGGGTGGGACTTGGGAAGGAGAGAAAGGGACCTGGGACAGCCTGCTGCTTGGGCACGGGGTCAGAGCAGGCCGTCTGGTGCCCACAGAGCCCCTTGCAAGTAGGAGCCAGTAGGTCCCATGCTGACATCCTGCTTTGTCATGCCCACTGAAGGGCCACACACAAGTCAGGACTCCTCTTCCTCTGAGTCCAGACCCCACTGGGCCCTTCATTGACCCAGCACTGCAGGCAGCCAGGCACGGCTGGGGCCTCTCCCCTGCTTGGCCCACCCCCCAACTGCTGCCCACCCCGCCCCTTTTCTCCCCCTGCCCTACTCCTAGCTGGAAACACCCTCACCTCTCCGCTCCATTCAGACCCTTCTCTGCTAAAGGGGTTTTTCTAATGTGGAAATTATACCTGCCCACTGCCTCTCAGGGACCCCTCAGTGGCTTCCTCAGGGGGTAGAGGCAGAAACATCACTTTGCTGGTAAAGGTGTGCTGAGTCGCCTCAGTTGTGTCTGACTCGCTGCGACCCCATGGACTCTAGCCCACCAGGCTCCTCTGTCCATGGGATTCTCCAGGCAAGAATACTGGAGTGGGTAGCCATTTCCTCCTCCAGGTGATCTTCCCGACCAGGGATTGGACACCTCCCCCCTCCTCCCCGTATTGGCTGGCAGATTCTTTACCATTAGCGCCACCTGCGAAGCCCGACGTGGCAGGGGATAAATTAAAGCCCTGGGGATTTAGGCCTCCTGTGCCCAGGCTTATTACCCACTGCGGGGCAGGCCCTCCCACCTCCACCCGCCCCAGGCCAGCTCCTAGCCCTCGCACTCCGCCCCCAGGCAGCCCTCCACCCGCACAATCCCTGCGTCTCCCCTCCCCCTCGGGTGTGTGGGAGGAATGGGGGGACGGGAAGGAGGCTAGTGTGTTCCACCCCCGCGGTTCCCGGGGAAACCGGTTTCCACAAACCTTGGCTGCGAACCAGTCGCGGTTCCGTTCGCTCCTCTGGGGCATCAGAATAGTAATATTTTCGGTGATGAAGGTTAGAAAAGAACTTGGTAGGAAGGCAGCCAGCGGTCTGTTCCTCCGCTTCGCTCTGCTGGACGCGGCCCTGCGGGGGTGTGTCCGCCACGGGGTCCCCCGCCGCCCAGCGCCGAGTGGCGCTCTCCGCGCGCCCCCGCGCCGCCTCCGTCTCGGGAGCGCACGGCCGACCCCGCAGCAGCAGGCTGCCGAACCTCAGCGCGGGGCAGCTGGGGGGCTGTGCCCATGCCCACACAGGCCCCTGTTGCTGCCACTGGGTCGAGGTGCTGGGTCACCGCCCCGGCGCGGGCGGGGGCGGGGGGCGTCGTTGGCGGAGGGGCGCCCCTGCCCAGGACGCGGTCAGCGCTTTATACACCGAAGCCTCGGCTCATCCCTGCGGGCACTTCGTGAGGCCGGTGGCGTCTGAAGCCCAGAGAGGGGTCGTCACTCGTGCAGGGCCAGGGCGCGGGGACCTACAGTGCCCGGGGCTCGAACCATGCAGAGCAGACGCCCGCCTCGCGGTAGCCTGGCCAGGCGTGCTCTCGGAGACTCGGGGGCTCGCGGCGCCAACGCCTCCGCCTCGAGTGGGAGGGGCCTCCATGTAGGCGGGGCATCCGTGTGGGCGGGGCTTCACCCCAGGTTGGGGGCGTCCACGCGGTACTTTGCCTTGACGGACAGTCGCACACACATCACCCTACACCACTCTCTGTCTCTGTCTCTGTCTCTGTCTCTCACACACACACACACACCCTCATCCTGGTGTGAGACCTAAATCGCTATCTCCTCTCTTCCTGGGGTCTGCCTAGGGCCCCCATGGGAAGAAGAGAAGGCAGCGCTGGGCCTGGACACTCATTCCATCGTTTATGATGCATTCATTTCCGACCTTGGGTCCTCCGAGCTGGCCTCAAGGCCCCCAGGCTGCGGTTCGCTGCCTGCAGGAAGCTTGTTGGAGGTCGTGACCAGTGCAGGTTGGGCAATTCCGTCTCCAGGTTTCTGTTCTTCCTCAAGCGTCCTGCCCTTGGCTGTCGCTCCTCCACTCCCGCAACATCCTGGCTTCCGCTCCCGCCCGGCCACTGTGCCCAGCTCCTGGTCAGCCAGCCCTCCCCGCCCCCACCCCTGCTCTCCCACAGTTCAGGTGCTTCCAGTTCCCCCATTATTCAGGACGCTGTCACATCAGTCAGGGCCCGTGGGAAAACAGATGGCTTCCGCGAATCAGGGAAATTCCAGGAGGATTATTTACAAAGGGGACTACTTAGCAAATGGGCAGGGCCACGGGGGGTTAAGGGAACCAGTGGAAGAGTCCAGCCCTCCAGGACCAGCGCAGGGGGGACAGTCACCAACCCCAGGGCTGGAGGGAAACACCAGGGGAGGTCCCCAGAAAATGAAAAAGAAGACTCACCAAGGGGGCACCTGACCCTGACCTTGAGAGCAATGACTTTCAATCAAGTGCCAGCCTGTCCAAGGCCTCCTGACCTCCCAGGAGGGCACTTCACTGAGCCAGCTGACTGGGTTCTCAGTGCCAGGAGGCTGTGGATACAGGTCATGGAGACAAGATTCAAACATAGTTGTGATGCTAAATCCTGCACTCTATACACACCTTGCCTTATTTTATGAGCTGAGAATCCATTTCACAATTACTGATTGGATATTTTGTAGCAAGAAGTTAACCAGATAAGCTTTCAGACAGGACCTGTGCTTGGATAGTGGAGCTCCACCACCTGCTATTTAGGTCTGGCTGTGTAATTTTGGGGAAGTTATGCAAACTTTCTGTGCCTCAGTTTGTTCATCTGTAAAATGGGGATAACAGTGCCTTCCTCAAGTATTTTTGTCTGAATTACACACAGTGATGAGTGTGGCACACGGTGAATGCCAAGTGGGCATTTGCTGTCACCCTGAACTAGGTGAGGTGCTGCTGCCAGATCAGGAAGATCCCTGGCTTCAGAGCCACTGCCCCCATCCACAGTTCTGCAGCCTTGGGTGCCTAGGCATGCCAGCCTGACCTTAAAAAGCCCTCACCGGCTGAAGAGCGGAGGCTTCTCTTCTCTCTCTGTCTCTTTCCCCCAGCCCCCCGCCTCAGCCTCCTCCGCACAGACACAACACAACACAAGCTGGAACAGGGCGATCTGTCCTTTCTGCCAACCCCAGAGAAGGCAGCTGGTGGCAGTCTTCTTGGTACGTGGGGATAAAGTGACTGACTGCTACCACTTGTACTCAGGTGCCTGAGACGATTCTGTACAAGTTCCGGAATTTCCTCCAAGTGAATGAGGACCTCTGACATGCCTCTGAGTGACCCTGAAGGGTAATTGCCAACCCTTAGCCTGCCTGGCTGAGCAACGAGGGCGGTGCTGCTGAATGAGGTGTGAAGAGCACAGTAAGGCCATGTGGGAGCCTTGCTGGAGAACATTGGTCTTGACAGATGGGCCCTGCTGGGCCAGAAGGGGATGTACACGGCAGTGGGTACACACACACCCACACACACACGTGTAGGTCCCAGCCCATCACTTGCTTGTCATCTCCCCAGTCAGCTTCTAATGCTCCCTACTTGTAACAAGTGATTACAGTCAGAAAGATCTGATTCAAATTCCAATTCAAAAGCCCAATTTATATTATTATCAAGATAATCTGTGGACTTGAGTTCTCAAAAATTTTATTTATCTGTTTAATTTTGGTTCCACTGGGCCTTTTTGCAGTGCACTGGCTTCTCATTGTGGTGACTCTCCTGGAGCACAGGCTCTAGGGTGTGGGCTCTGGAATTATGGCACACAGACTTAGTTGCCCCGTGGCATGTGTAATCTTCCCGGACCAGGGATCGAACCATGTCCCCTGCATTGACAGTCAGATTCTTATCCACTGTGCCACCAGGGAAGTGCTCTCTGGACTTGATTTTTCACCAGATTTTTAACTAATGCAAATAGTATGCCAGTACTTCTGATGGACGACGCACAGGCCCATCTCTGACTCACATGCCCCAGAGGGGAACCTCTTTCAATTATTTTGTGTGTGTGTGAGAGAGAGACCTTCATATTTATGAAAATTATGTTGATGTTGTTATTTCTTGAGTTTTCAGTTCGACGTATTATCAACTGTCTCCCTATATGGCAAATGAGAATTTAGCAACCTTACTTGCCTCTCCTAAAACGTCTTTTCCCTTTTCACAGCATAGCTATATCATATTTCTGGTTTAAGCAATATTCAGAATTTCATTATGTTACCTTTATAAATACTGTTCACAGCTGAGCTAAGCTGTGTACAGACTGTTTTGCTAGGACACATGTTTTGTTAACGCATATTATCTCACTGGTGATTGGTGGGCAGGGCCATGACATCAGCACAACCTGGGTCTCTCTAACACAAATTTTCCCAGTGTGTTAATGTTTTTGAGGTCAGCAGAGACAAGAATTCCAACAATTAAAAGAGGTCCTTAGTAGTATATGAAGGCCTTAAAAAGCTAAGGTAAGCTGGAAAATCCCATAGGAAGACTTTCCTTAGTGCAAGAAACGTACTGTAGGGATATTTCCATCCTCTCCGTGTTCAGTCTGGCTGGGGAAGCTGAGCCTGCAAAGACATGCCCTTCTATTAAAACATTTCTTAAAAAAAAATTTATTTGGCTGCCTTGGGTCTTAGTTGCCGCAGGCAGGCCCTTTCATTGCTGTGCGCAGTATCTTTATTTGTGGTACTCCAGCTTAGGTGCTCCAGGGCATGTGGGATCTTAGTTCCCTGACCAGGGATGGAGCCTGCCTCTATTTTCTTAACCACTGGACCACTAGGGATGCTTCAGAATGTTTTGTTTTTGATGGATAAACAGAGCTACCTCCAGATTGTAATTTTTTTTAAGGTTTATTTATTTTTGGCTGTGCTGTGTCTTCATTGTGTGTGAGGGCTTATCTTGTTGCAAAGCATGGGGCTCTAGGGCTTGTGGGCTTCAGGAGTTGTGGTGTGTGGGCTCTGTAGTTGTGACTCATGGGCTTAGTTTGCTCCTGGGCATGTTGGATCCTCCTGGACCAGGAATCAGACCCGTGTCCCCTACATTGGCAGGCAAATTCTTAACAACTAGACCACCAGGGAAGCCCTCCAAACTGTATTTTTATTGTTGATTAAACTGGTCTCTTTTAGAGGTGAACATTTTCAAGGGTCAACATCTCTGAGAAGGAAGCAGAAGCCTGAAGACTAAGACTGCATAGGGAGGCTAGATGCTGATGCCACAGGAGAAATGACTGCGCTAGTATCTTTATTAGTATCATTGTTGTGTGTGTTAGGGCTCTTCTTACAAAGCTGTGCAAAATATAATCTTAACCAAGGATGTGTATCCAGAATATAGACAGAATTCTTACGAGTCAATAATAAGACAAACAACCCAATAAAACATGAGCAAAAGATTTTGAAGAGATACTTCAGCAGAGATAGAGATGACATATAATAAGCACATGAAAAGATCATCATTGGTCCTCATCATGAGATAACATCACACACCAGCTATAAAGACTAAAACGATTGAATGATAATGTCAAGTGTTGACAAGGAAGTGGGACACATGGAACTCTCATACAGGGCTGCTGGGAATGCAAAATGGTTCAACCCCTTGGGGAAAGTTGTGTATTTTCTTTTCCTTCTTTTTTAAAAAATTTATTCATTTTATTGAAGGATGATTGCTTTACAGAATTTTGCTGTTTTCTGTCAAACCTCAACAAGAATCAGCCATAGGTATACACATATCCCCTCCCGTTTGAACCTCCCTCCCATCTCCCGCCCCATCCCACCCCTCCACGTTGATACAGAGTCCCTGTTTGAGTTTTCTTTTCTCTACAGCAATTTCCCGTTGGCTATCTATTTTACATATGGTAATGTAAGTTTCCGTGTTATTCTTTTCATGCATTTCACACTCTGTAATTTATTTTCCTAAACTGAGGTATAGTTGGGACTTCCCTGTTGGTACAGTGGATAAGAATCTGCTTGCTAATGCAGGGGACATGGGTTTGATCCCTGGTCAGGGAAGATTCCACATGCCATGGAGCAACAAAGCCCAGGTACCACAACTTCTGAGCCCATTGTGGGCTTGAGAGCTCTAGAGTGCTAGGCAGCAAGAGGAAGCAGTGCGGCGAGAAGTCTGTGCACCACAGCCAAGAGTAGCCCCTGATCACTGCAACTAGAGAAAGGCCAGATGCAGCAATGGAGACCCAGTGCAGTGAAAAATAAAATTAATTAGTTGAAACATTGAGCTATAGTTGATTTACAATATTGTCTTAGTGTCAGCTGTACAGAAAAATGATTCAGATATGTGTGTGTGTGTATATATATATATATATATATATACACACATCTACATTTGAGATTATTTTCCACTGTAGGTTAATATAATATATTATAGTTCCTTATGCTATATAGCAAATGCTTGTTGCTTATCTATTTTATGTGTATTAGTTTGTATCTGTTAATCTCATACTTCTAGTTTATCCCTCCCCCTCTCCCTTTTCTCGTTGGTAACTGTAAGATTTTTTGTTTTTTTTTTTTTCCTATGTCTGAGAGTCTTGTTTCTCTTTTTAATATATATTCACTTGTATTATTTTTTAGAGTCCACATATAAATGTTTGTCTTCCTCTGTCTGACTTACTTCAGTTAGTGTGATAATCTCTAGGTCCATGCATGTTGCTGCAAATGTCAGTATTTCAATCTTTTTTTATGGCTGAGTAGTATTCCATTGTCTATATACCACATCTTAGAACAATTGTCTGTTGATTGGACACTTGGGTTGCTTCCATGTCTTGGCTACTGTAAATAGTGCTGCTATGGACACGGGTACACGTATCTTTTTGAATTAGAGTTCTCATCTTTCCTGGGTATATGCTTGGGAGTGGGATTGCTGGATCATTTGATAACTCTGTTTTAAGTTTTATAAGGAACTTTCATACTGGTCTGTTCTTACTGTTCTCCATAGTGGTTGCACCAATTTACATTCCCACCAACAGTGTAGGAGAGTTTCTTTTTCCAGCGTGTATTATTTAGATTTTTGATGAAAGCCATTCTGATAGGTGTGAGGTGATACCTCATTGCAGTTTTGATTCGCATTTCTCTATTAGCGATGTTGAGCATCTTTTCATGTGCTTGTTGGCCATCTGTATGTCTTCTTTGGAGAAACATTTATTTAGGTTGTCTGCCCATTTTTTAATGAGGGTGTTTGTCTTTTTGATATTGAGTTTTACAAGCTGTTTATTTTGAATATTAATCCCTTATCAGTCACATCATTTACAAATATTCTCTCCCATTCCAGAGGTTGTCTTTTTGTTTTGTTGATGGTTTCCTTTGTCATCCAAAAGCTTTTAAGTTTAATTAGGTCCCATTTGTTAATTTTTGCTTTTATTTCTTTTGCCTTGAGAAAATTATCTAACAAAGTATTTCTATGATTTATATCCGAGAATGTTTTGCCTATATTCTCTTCCAGGAACTTTAAGGTGTCATGTCTTATATTTCGGTCTTTTAACCATTTTGAGTTTATTTTTGTATATGGTGTGAGGGAGTGTTCTAATTTCGCTGAATTACATTTAGTTGTCCAGCTTCCCCAGCACCACTTGTTGAAGAGACTGTCTTTTCTCCATAGTTTATTCGTGCCTCTTTTGTCATGGATTAATTGACCATAGATGTGTGAGTTTATTTCTGGGCTCTCAGTTTGGTGTCTGTGTCTGCGTGAGTGTGTGTAAAATGATAAGCAATCCCACTTCTAGTCATTTACCCTTGAGAAATGAAGGTATAAGTTCACACAAAGACCTATGTACAAAAACCTGCCTAAATGTAGCTTTAGTCATAACCCCAAACTGGGAATAACCCAACTTCCAGTCACATGGTTAATATGGTACCTCTATACAATGAAATAGGACTCCAGCAATAAGAGTGGGACAAACTAAGTTAGTTGTGTACATAGCAAAATGGATGCATCTAAAATAGCATTATGCTAAGTGAATGGATTCAGACACAAAAGACTACGTACTGGATGATTCTATGACATTCTGAAAGTCATAGGCACTGAAATAAGGAGAGTAACCAGATCAGTAGTTCCTGAAGGATTAAGGGGAAATGACTGCAGTGGGGTCTGAGGCAGCTTTGGGGATAACAGAAACGCTCTGTATCTTGATAGTGGTGGAGGTTACATGATTATTTACATGTTTAACAACTCATCCCATTGTACACTTGAAACGATTTGATTGTGTACAGATTGTGCCTCAATAAATGCAACTTCTTGAAACAGGTTTTATTTTAGAAAGCGTTTATTTTGGGCTGTGCTGGGTCGTTGCTGCGTGTAGGCCTTCTCCAGCCGCGGTGAGCAGGGGCTTGCGTCGCGGTGCCCAGGCTTCTCCGGCAGCGGCGTCTCTTGTTGCGGGGCGCCGGCCCGAGACGCACAGGCTGCAGTGGGTGCGGCTCTAGCGTGGCTCTCACACGTGGGCTCTGACGTGCGGGCTCAGCAGCTGCGGCACACGGGCCTAGCTGCTGTGCGGCTTGTGGGACCTTCCCGGACCGGGGATCAAACCTGTGTCCCCCGCATTGGCAGGCGGATTCTTATCCGCTGTCCCACCCGGGAGGTCCTTAAAATAGGTTTTGTTTCCGTTTTGTTTTAATCTTTTGGCCATGCCACGTGGCATGTGGGATCTTAGTTCCCTGACCAGGATTGAACCTGTGTTCCCTCTGCAGTGGAAGCTTGGAGTCTTAACCGCTGGCTCACTGGGGAAGTCCCTTCTGGGAGGTTTTCTTAAAAATGTCTGATAATTTTCTTTCTTTTGTTTTCTCTGTCTGTGTGTGTGTGTGTGTTAGGAATTCCTGACATTTTGGATGTGGGACTCCCTGGTTTGGTCTTTTAATTTTCTCATTAAATTTTCTCTTCTCGTTTCTACCTCTGTCTTTTGGGAAATTTCTTCAGCGCGAGGAAATGATGATCCCCGGATGATCTTAATCAGCTTCACGGCTTTAAATGCTGTTTACACGCTCATGACTCTCAAATTTGCGTCTCCAGCCAGGACCTCTCCCCTAAACTCCATATTCTTTTACACAACCAACTTCTCAGCATCTCTCGTTGCATTTCTAATAATCTTGGCTTAATATATCCAAAGCTGAACATCTAGTTTCTAGCTGCCTGTGCTAGGCCGAATAATGGCCTCCAAAAGATAAACACATCCTAATCCCAGAAACCCGTGGATATTACCTTATATGGCAAAAAGGACTTCCAGGTGTGATTCAGTTAAGGCTCTGGAGACAGGGAGATGAGGTGAGTCCTAAACGCCATCATGAAAGGGAGGGGAGAAGGTCAGAGGAGGAAGAAGGAGACAGCAGAAGCAAGTGGTTGGAGTGAAGTGAGGGAGGGGTCACAAGGCAAAGAATGCAGGTGGCCTCCAGAAGCTAGGGAAGAGAAGGGCACAGCTTTCCGGGAGGAGCCAGCCTTGCTGACACCTTAGCTTTAGGCTAGTGAAGCTGGTGTCAAACTTCTGGCCTCCAGAACTATAAGAGAGGGAAAAAAAGTGTCATTTTTAACCACCGAGTTTGCAGTCATTTGTTACAGCAGCAGTCAGAAACGGGTACATTTCGCACCTCACTTGCATCAGAGCCTTCCTTAGGTTGGCTGAGGGCACCCCCATCTTTCCAATAGCTCAGGACAAAACCATCAAGTGGTCCTTGGGTCCTCTCTGATGCATACCCTATATCTAGTCTACCAGAACACTCAGCTCTACCTTGAAAGCATCTTCAGAATCTGGCCAGGTCTCGCCCCTCCATCGCAAGCACCCCGGCCAGGGAGGCCTCACCCCTTCCTTGGATCACTACACCAGCCTCCAAAATGATCCCCTGTTTCTGCCTTTGCTGCCCTCTGAACTACCCACCCTCCTCCCTTGAGCCCATTCTCAGCCTACCACCCAACATGATCCTCTTAAAATGAACCAGATCATTTCACTTCTTTAAACTCTCACTGGCTCTCCATCTCACCCAGCCAAAGTCCCTCCAGAGCTGACAGGGCGGACACAAATGCCATCTTCCAACCGCTTTGTCACCTCATGCCCAGCAGCTCTCCCCTTGTCTAATCCAGCCACATGGCCAACTTGCTCAGTTATGCCAACCACACTCTGTCTCAGGGCCTTTGCACTTGCTCTTTCCTGTTCTGGGAAGTCCTCCCAGATTCCACAGGACCACATGACCAGAGCTGGCTGTGTCATTTGTGGGGTCCAGTAGGACTCCTCATTCAAAGAGCAACAAACAAACAAGCAAACAAACAAGTATTATTAAATGGTCCAAGGTATAAAATAGTTTCCTTTCTTCCAAGAGACAGTCTCTCTCTTGATCTGTCCTGCTCTTTTTAATTTTTTAGTTAATGTTGTGGTCCCTGTAAGGGATGCTTGCCAAACTTGCGACCCTTACGAGAACCCATGGGACCTCGGGTGTACACACACATCACTGGCTGCTGAGTCACCTCTACTGGAAAAACAGCCTCCCCTTCCCATGGGCCACCCCCCAGGGGTTACCACCTCTGTTCAGGAACTATTCGGTACCTTGGCCCTGCCAAACCTCCTACAGAACATGCCACGTAGCTGCCAGCCCGGGGCAGGGACCGCCACCTCCATGCCCTACCCTGAGATGCCCCGGGACATGCGTGACCCTCCCTGACTGCCCCTGCACTCCGGTTCCCACTGGGGGCAGGAGGTGTCAGCAGTGGCTGGGCTTGTGAGTGTGTGTGTAGCTCTGATGGGGTCCAGGGCGCCAGCCAGCAGAGGAGAAGGCAGCTGAGAGGCAGGGAAACGACGGGCAGGAAGACTAAGCTCCAACTCCCAGGGCATTGGACTCCACTTGTAACACACATTCAAGGGTAGAATGATCAAGACTCTCAGGACAGAGGGCAGAGCGTACGCCCAGGGGCGGGGCCCCATGCTGGTCCACGAAGCGGGCCCTGGACATGCTTTCCTCGCCCAGCGTCATCAGGGAGGCCCCCCGACCCCTCCCACATGCCTGGCATGCCATTTCCCTGCACTCCAGCTGGCACCGTACCCACCTCTGGAAGAGACGCTTGGTGGGGGCAGGGTGGGGGCCTCTCCCCCGCGCCTAGAACGCCGCCCAGCATGTAAGAGGTGCTCGGTGGCTGAGTGCACAGCAGGGCGAGCGAGTGGATGAGTGGCCGCACGGGCTCTCTTCCCACAGGCATGCTTCTGCAACCTCCTGGGCCTGCAGGCTCACCCCGCCGCTCTCTGCATTCAGAGCCAGGGCTGCGCTCTTGGCTCGGGGTCCTGGCCTGTTGCTGCCTTGGCGGGCTCGCGGCCAGCCCCTCGGTGCTCCAGGCTTCTGCAGGGTGGCACCCAGGACCTGCTGCCCACTCGGCCGGTCTGACCAGCCCTGGCCTTTCTCAGTGCTGCCCCTCCTCTGAAATCCAGATTTTTCAGCCCTCAGGGCCAGGCTCCTTTGTAGGCACTTGCCAACTTGGTAAAACTATGACTCTCAGACAAAGATACCATCGGCCCTCCCACTGGTGGGCGAGTTGAGGGGGAGAGGTTGAGCAACGTGCCCGAGGCCGCACAGCTGCGAGTGTCTGGGCGGGGACTTGAGCTTGAGCAGAGTCCTGGCTCGAACTGCTCCCTTGCCCTCGGCCCGGGCGCCTGTCCAGATTAGACAAGTTGGGTGGGGAGCGCCCGCCCTGGCAGAGCCTTCTGCCAGGAGCCTGTATTGTCACTGGGATTAGACTCTGGGGCGACTGAGCTACGGGCAGAGCGCTTGGAGCCTGTCACCAGAACCTGCCGCTCTTCCCCGGGAGAGCCCTGGGCAGGGTGATGCCCACCACCCTCATCTTCAGAGGAAGCAGCCTGGGGTGCTCCCAAGCTGGGGGGGAGCTGCAGAGGGGTCCATGCCTGCCCCCCGCCCAGGCGGCACAGGCCCCAGGTTAGGCGCTGTGCAGATGACCTCATCCCCCGAGGGTGACAGGCCAGACCTGGCGGAGAGCAGCGCTGGCCATTCAGCCCAAAGGACCAGGTTAGTGCAGAGAAAGGGCCGGGACCCACCACCCGGAGAAGAGGAGGACCCAGGGCCCGTGCCAGAGGCGCGGGGAGCAGGGGCGCGCTCCACGCTGTGGGGCCTCTGCGGGGGCCAGTGCTCCGGGAGCTGCCCGTGGGAGGCCTCCCAGCACCTCGGACTCTGAGCTCGCTGCTTGAGTCTGCCTCCTGTTAGCTCCCTGAGGGCGCTTTTACACACAGCGTTTTTATCCTCACCTCTTCCCGCCCCTGGGAAGCGAGTGCTGCGACCACATACCCAGTTGATGGATGAGCAGACGGAGGCCAGAGAGCACAGGTAACCTGCCACCTGGCGTCACACCCGCGGGAGGGGGCCTGGAGCCCACTGCCCACACCTGCGGGCAGCCGTGCCTGTGTTTCCAGCAGCAAAGGCCTCTGCCTGGGGCCCAGCTGGACACAGGTGCCAGGCAGCGCCGGCTGGGGTGGGGCTGGAGGGTGGAGTTGGACCTGGGCCTGCAGGCAGAAAAGGATCCATCTGCTGACACGCTGGACCCAGACTTCTCATCACAGAGGGACTTTCATCTCCTCTACCAGCCAGCTGGGGCCCCTGGTCCCCTCGCCACCTCCACAGCCTCCTGGCCAGAGGCCACTGATCAGGCTGGGTCCCAGCCGGGCCCAGTGTGCTGCCCTGGGGGCTGGCCTGGCAGGCAAATGGCATCGGTGTGTGGTCTGGAAGGGACTGATGCTGCCAGGCCTCCCTAGTGCCCCTCAGAGCTGAGCACAGAGGTCACCTGCCGCTGACCTGGGGCGGGGGGGTGGGTAGGGAACCTGCCGGGAGGGGGGGGCCTGGCTCCTGATCCCCGGGGCCCCCACTCTTGCGCCTCTGGGATGCGGCCTGGTCCCCTTCAGCCTGCTGTTGGTCTCTCCCTCCCCGCCTCCCCGCCCCACCTGGTGCCTCTGCTCCCGCGGTCTCTGGACCCCAGCGTCCCCCTGCTCCCATCTTCCCTGCTCAGAATCCTACTCGGCAAAGCTGCCCCCGGCCCAACCCCTTCTCAGCTTGTCTACTGAGGCATCCGCCTAAACCATCGGCAGGCTTAATCTCCTGACATCCTCAGAGCGATCAGACACAGCCTGCTGGGCGGGACGGGTGTGCGCATCAGCCGTGGGCCCACTTCCTCTTCCGAAACTCAGGGCAGGCCAGAGGGAAGGGTGTGGGCCGGGCCCAGGTCCCGGACTGCACTCCAAGGGCTCTCCCGGCCGGCTGCCCAGGCCTGCCAGGAGGGGTTCTCAGTTCCCTGTCCACTCAGGCCCGCGGGCCTGCACTCCTACCCCATGGAGGCTCAGGGCTGCCCTAGCCGGCCACTCACCGACATGCACCCCGCGAACCCGCTGCCGCCTCGTTTCTGAGTTAGAGGTAACCCAGACTTCCCTTAAGGCCCAGGTGTGCACTGCTGGAAGGTAGACCAAGTTGCAGTGAGTCAGGCCTCTGTAACTCAATAGGCTTTGCATCTATTGGTGGCGGCTGGTAGCTGCTACTAAGGCAGCTTATCTGTTCATCAACAAGGCCTGTGGGCAAGAGCTGGGTGCTGGGTGCTGGGTACTGGGTGGGGAGGGAAGGGCGGGCCTTGCCTCATGGCAGCCTTCGGGAGCACTTGATGTTCCACTCTGGGCTCCTCACCCTCCTTCTTCTCCATTGTCAGTCATTCTCCAGGGGATCTTCCCGACCCAGGGATCGAACCTGTGTCTCCTGCAATTGCAGGCAGATTCTTTTTTTTTTTTTCTTTTATTGTAGTGGATTTTGTCATACATTGAAATGAAACAGCCATGGGTTTACATGTGTTCCCCATTGCTGGCAGATTCTTTAAGGTCTGAGTCACTAGGGAAGCCCACGGATTCTCAAACACTGGCGAGGGGAGTACTGGGGGAGGGAAGGGGTGGGGCGAGGAGGGGAGAAACTTGAGGGTGGGAGTGGCTTCGGCCGGTGGGGCGGGGCCTACTGTCAAGTCCCCTCCTGCAGGCCACGCTGCTTTCTGTGGGGGCTTCACCTGACCTGCCTCTTGAGAAACCTGTATGCAGGTCAAGAAGCAACAGTTATAACTGGTCATGGAACAACAGACTGGTTCCAAATAGGAAAAGGAGTACGTCAAGGCTGTATGTTGTCACCCTGCTTATTTAACTTATATGCAGAGTACATCATGAGAAATGCTGGACTGGATGAAGCACAAGCTGGAACCAAGATTGCCGGGAGAAATATCAATAACCTCAGATATGCAGATGACACCACCCTTACGGCAGAAAGTGAAGAACTAAAGAGCCTCTTGATGAAAGTGAAAGAGGAGAGTGAAAAAGTTGGCTTAAAGCTCAACATTCAGAAAACTGAGATCATGGCATCTGGTCCCATCACCTCATGGGAAATAGATGGGGAGACAGTGGAAACAGTGTCAGACTATTTTTGGGGGCTCCAAAATCACTGCAGATGGTGACTGCAGCCATGAAATTAAAAGACGCTTACTCCTTGGAAGGAAAGTTATGATCAACCTAGATAGCATATTAAAAAGCAGAGACATTACTTTGCCAACAAAGGTCCGTGTGGTCAAGGCTATGGTTTTTCCAGTGGTCATGTATGGATGTGAGAGTTGGACTGTCAAGAAAGCTGAGAGCCAAAAAATTGATGCTTTTGAACTATGTTGTTGGAGAAGACTCTTGAGAGTCCCTTGGACTGCAAGGAGATCCAACCAGTCCATCCTAAAGGAGATAAGTCCTGGGTGTTCATTGGAAGGACTGATGCTGAAACTGAAACTCCAACACTTTGGCCACCACATGTGAAGAGTTGACTCATTGGAAAAGACCCTGATGCTGGGAAGGATTGGGGGCAGGAGGAGAAGGGGACAGAGGATGAGATGGTTGGATGGCATCACCGACTCGATGGGCATGAGTTTGAGTAAACCCTGGGACTTTGTGATGGACAGGGAGGCCTGGCGTGCTGTGATTCATGGGGTCGCAAAGAGTCGGACACGACTGAGCGACTGAACTGAACTGAACTGTCTGGCCAGGCGGGGTTCTGTTGCACTACTCTTCCCTGCACCCCCCTCCCCGGCGCCACCCCCTCTCCAATCCTGTGTCCTAGACGTGGTAACAGTGACAACGTGGATGATAAGGAGATCTTTATCCCCCGCCTTTCCCTGGACCCCACCCTTGGAGGGTCCTCAGCAGACATCCTGCGTGGCCACAGGACCGGGTCTCCAGGAGAAAGGGGCTCATCACATGTATTCCCAGCCCCTGCAACCGGGAAGTCCCTGGCCTCACTGCTGTGCTGTCCTGGAGCTGGGGGCGGGAAGGGGGGGTCCCTGAAAACAGAGTGCCCCCTGAAGGAGCCATTGCAGCTGGTAGCACCTTTGCTCCCATCCTGAGCTGACCCCCAGGTTGGTCAGGTTTAGTCTTCCCGCAGAGCAACCCCCTTTCTCCAGCTCTCTGCTGCCTTGACTCCAAGGCTGTTTATTTAAGCATCTCCCTCTCTGGGTCCCTCAAGCAGAAATTCTCCACTGATGCTCCCAGGGCTGACCTCTGCCCTGGCTCTCCTCAGACCAGGTGGTTACTGCTGGCTTACAGCTGTGTCTGGTCCTCTCACTGGACTTTCTCTGAGGATAGAGCCCAAGGGGCTGGCTCTGAGGAGACTTCAGCAAGTCATGGGGGAAGCATGGAAGGATGGAGGAATGGATGGATATGTAAGTGGGTGGGTGGGTGGATGGCTGAGTGAGTGGGAGGGGGGGTGGGTGGATGGCTGGGTGACTGGGTGGATGGATGGAAGGGTGGATACATGGTTGGATATGTGAGTGGGTGGATGGGTAGGTGGATGGATAGATGGACAAACAGGTGGGCGAGTGGGTTCGCAGGTGGGTGGATGGATGGTGGATGGATGGGTGGCTGGCTGGAGAGTGGGCAGATATCATGTTCCTTACAAGAGGCCAGCAGACCACCCCTGCCTCCCTGCACACCCTGAGAGCCCCAGAGTGTCTGGCCGGGAAGGAATCAGCGGCTGTTCATTAAACAGCTGAGGAGGTGGGTGAGGTTCATTCAGCCTGCAGCAGACAAGCCTCAAGGGAGCGGGAGAGCTGCCTTTGAGGGCTTGCAGGGCTCTCCCCTGGGAAAAGGCAAGCACACCCCTCCTGAGCCTGTGACTCTAGCGACGGTCCCAGGACTAGTGGGGAGGTGGGAGGGAGGCAGATGGTGTCTTGAGGAAAAGCCAAATGCTAGAACCCGCCTCCTCTCCTGCTGTGTTCCTACAAATGGTACACGGAACCTGGTTTTCCTGCTAAGTTACATTTTCAGCTCCAAAATTTGTCTGTGACATCAAACCTGTTCTAATTAACAAAGTACCTTTCTGTTGCAAGCAATACACTCAGTCCCAGATGAATGACACAGAGGTGCATATGGAGCAAAACCCCTTGGTACCCACCCGCCTCCCCACCCCGCCGCCCTCCCTGGGGCCGCTCCTCTCTCCCTGGGCCTCCCCTGCAGCTCTATACACTCTGTCTCTGACTTTTCAAATTTCAGATACTATGGTCTCCTCAATAGAAAAGGTGGAAATTCAAGTATGTTACAGTTGACCCTTGAACGATGAAACAGGGGCACTGAGCCCCTTGCAGTCAAAACTCTGAATATAACTTTACAGGTGGCCCTCCCATCTGGGGTTCCACACTGGAGGATTCAACCAACCTCAGACTGGGTAGTGCTACGGTAAGCGTCTGCCTACAATGCGGGAGACCCGGGTTCCATCCCTGCGTGGGGAAGATCCTCTGGAGGAGGAAATGGCAACCCACTCCAGTACTCTTGCCTGGAAAATCCCATGGGAGAAGCCTGGTAGGCTACAGTCCGTGGGGTCGCAAAGAGTCGGACACGACTGAGTGACTTTACTTCACTTACTTCTACTTCATGGTAGGTATTGGGCTTCCCAGGTGGCGCTGTTGGTAGAAGAACCCGTCCACCGTTGCAGGAGATTCAAGAGATGTGGGTTCGATCCCTGGGTTGGGAAGATCCCCTTGGAGGAGGGCATGGCCACCCATTCCAGTATTCTTGCCTGGAGAGTCCCATGGACAGAGGAGCCTGGCGGGCCACAGTCCATAAGAATCAGACAGGACTGAAGCGACTTAGCACCCCCCACACACGGTAGGCATTGAGTGAAGACAAAACCAGCCACCTGAGTATTAGTGAACTCACACTGTTCACACCCATGTTGTTCAAGAGGCTACCTTACAAGACTCCCACATAGTTACTTTTTTTCTTCTACTGCTTTTCGGGCGACTTTGTTTTTTTTTCCTTTTGAACTTTTTATTTTGTTTTGGGGTATAGCTGATCAACAATGTTGTGATCGTTTCAGGTGAACGGGGAAGGGACTCCGCCACACACACAGATATTTATTCTCCCCTCAAAGTCTCTCACGTCTGGGCTGCCGCATTACATTTAGCAGCACTCCATGTGCTGGACAGTAGGTCCTTGTTGGTTACCCACTCTTCCTTGGCAGCTCAATTAGTAAAGAGGCTGCTTGCAGTGCGGGAGACCTGGGTTCAATCCCTTCGTCAGGAAGATCCCCTGGAGAAGGAAATGGCAATCCACTCCAGTATTCTTGCCTGGAGAATCCCGTGGACAGAGGAGCCTGGCGGTTATCCATTTCAAATATAGCAGTGTATACATGTCCATCCCAAACTCTGGAACTATCCCTTCCTAGGTGACTTGAAATAACGTTCTTTCTGCCATGTGCATGCGTGCTAAGTCGTTTCAGCCATGTCTGACTCTTTGTGACCCCATGGACTGTAGCCCTCCAGGCTCCTCTGCCCATGGGGATTCTCCAGGTAAGAACACTGAAGTGGGTTGCCATTTCCTCCTCTAGGGGAATCTTCCCCACCCAGAGATCTAACCTGTATCTCATATGTCTCCTGCATCGGCAGATAGGTTCTTTTCCATCAGTGCCGCCTGGGAAGCCTTCTTTCTACCGTATAGCCTAGCAGTTCCACTGCTATATATATACCTAAGAGAAATGAAAATGTGTCCACATAAAAACCTGTACACTAATGTTCATAGCAGGATGACTCAGAATTGTAAAAAAAAAAAAAGGGTGGGGGGAACAACTCAGATATCCAGCAGCTGATGAATAGTGAGACAAATGCAGTTTTTTCCCAGAGGGAATATTGTTGTTGCTGTTGAGTTGCTAAGTCGTGTCTGACTCTTTTATGACCCCATGCACTGTAGCCTGCCAGGCTCCTCTGTCCATGGAATTTCCCAGGCAAGAGTACTGGAGTCTGTGGCCATTTCTTTCTTGAGTTGGGACTGAACCTGCATCTCCTGCATTGGCAGCCGGATTCTTTACCACTGAGCCACTTGGGAAGCCCAGAAGGGGGTATTATTCGACTATAGAAAGGAAGGTGGTACTGAGACAGGTTCTGGCATTGAATGCACTATGCTTGGTGAAAGAAGCCAGACACACACAAAAATGTATATTGTATGATTGCATTTATGTGGGATGTCCAGAACAGTCAAATCCATAGAGAGAGAAGGTAGAGTAGTGGATGCCAGGGCTGGGGGGGAGGGAGAAATGGGAGAGATGGACTGCTGATGAGCACAGGGTTTCTTTGCAGGGTGACAAAATTGACGCACAGATGGTGATGTTGGTTGCACACCCCTGCGAATGTGTGAAAACTCACAGAATCGTATGTTTTAAAAGGGTGTGTTTTATGCCAGGTGAGTTATATATCAATAAAGCTGTCATATGTAACATATGTAAAAATATGTATTCATTGAGTGAAGACGATGTGGTACACATATACAATGAAATACTACTCAGTCGTGTAAAAGAACGAAATAATGCCACTTGCAGCAACATGGATGTACCTGGAGAGTATCATACTAAGTGAAGTAAGCAATGCAGAGAAAGACAAACATCGGATGAGATCACTTATATGTGGAATCTAAATACGACACAAGTGATCCCGTCTACGAAACAGAAAGAGACTCACAGACGTGGAGAACAGAGTTGTGCTTGTTGAGGGGGAGGGAGGTGTAGAAGGATTAGATGCAAGCTACTATGTGTAGGATGGACAAACAAGGTCCTCCTGTAGAGCACAGAGAACTATATGCAGTATCCTGTGATAAATGATAATGCAAAAGAATCTGACACAGAATGTGTGTGCATATGTATATATGTACGTATTATATATATAAGGTATATGTATGTTACATATATATTTGTTTATAGTCACTTCTGAGCCCACCTGGGGGAGGCAGGGTCATTGATGCCCTCTCCTCCAAACCTGCTCAGTCAGCCCCAAACACTGAACCTGAACGCTGTCCAACATCGGTCTACGGACTCACGCTGACAGATGGTGGGAGGCTGAGGGAGGGAGAGGATCTTGCAAAGAGGCAAAATCCTGCTGGGATCATAACTGTGATTTAAAAACAGTCGCTGCGTATTGAACACTCACCCCATGCCAGGGGGCGGTGCTCTGTGGTTCACATGCATGCTCTTGTCAAGCCTCAGGATGACCTGCGCTCAGGTACCATGTCCCCATTTTACGGAGGAGGAAACTGAGGCTTAGAGATGTCACCTGACTGCTGGACTGTGGCAGACCTGGGATCGGAGCCCGGGCCTCTCGGAGTGCCAGTCTGAAATTCTTCACCACCTGGGAGAGCAGCCCACATTTGCTTTCTGTCTCCGAGTGTGGGTTTTCTTAAGCCAGAGCTCATGCAGGCCTATTCATTTTCTGTGGTTTAAACCCTCTGAAGGATGCAAGCCACATCCCCAAGAATGTCCCTCAGTGCAGAGGAAGGCAGTGAACGTGAGCCCCCCGCCTTCCACCCCACCATCTCACCCCCATCCTATCCACCGGCACCAGGATGCTCCAACGCCCCCTGGCCTTCATCCTGACCTCAGGTGGGTGCAGCCTGGGCCTTGACTGTGACTTGCTTCCAGACAGACAATGGGAGGGCTGTTTGCCGCCCGGGGGCTGGATTAGACAATATTTAGCTTTCCCTGGGTGGAGAAGTGCTGCCCCTCTCCCGCGGGGCGGCCCCCCCAGCCCCTACCCCTGCTGCTCTGCACCTCGGCGCCCACTCCAGAGGCTTAATCATTAACGAGCACATTTGGCCTTTGGTTTCAGGTTGGAATTTGGGAGCTGTGCCCAGGAGCATTACCTCCGACACATTATTCTGTGTAAAATCACTCTTAGCTGCCATTAGCTGATAAAGCTGGCCTACAGAGAGATCCCTTAGCCACACCGGCCTCTTGGCATCTGGGCCTTTGTGGGAGGGGACTGAGAGACCCGCCTTTTGGGGGCTGGGAAATGGTTTCTATTTCTTTTATTTTTAAAAAGTAATGTTTTCTTGGTTTATATGCTTTCAAATTTTAATTGGCTGATTTGGGGCTGCACCGAGTCTTCACTGCTGCTTGTGAAGGCCCCATTGCCAGGGCCTTTCTGGTTGTGGAGCACGGGCTTTAGGGCGCGGGCTCAGTAGCTGTGGCTCACTGGCTTTGTTGCTCTGCGGTACGTGGGATCTTCCTGGACCAGGGATCGAACCCATGTCCCCTCCACTGGCAGCAGACTCTTAACCACTGGGCCAGCAGGGAAGTCCCAGAACGTGGCCTGTTCCCATGGCTGTGTGGTGGCACCCCGCCCCCCCAGACTCCCCACTCTGGGCAGGCCTCCCAGAAGCCGGGAAAGTCGGCGTCTGCAGCTTCAACCCCTTTGCTGTCGGTTCCCCCAGTGAAAAGCCGTGGGGACTCACGGCTCCCCCATGCCCCCAGCCCAGGCGGGGGCCCAGGCAACAGCGCCCACCGCTCACCCCTCCTGGGATTTGCCGACCCTGCAGGGTGCGGGAGTGAGCTCCCCGCCCAGGCCGGCTTCCAGCTCAAGGTGCCCACTCAGGGCTCCTCCAGATGCTGGTGCCAAAGTCCCCTCCCCCTCCCCTTACCCCTGACCCCGGACTCCCACCCAGACCCCATTCCCCGCCCCCCAGAAGAGCCCTGGGAGCCCAGGGGCCTCCTGGTGCAGCCCCCATGTGCTTCCGCCGCTCTGGCATTTAGGGGGCCGGGACTGGAGGGCGCGGCTGGCCGAGAGCAGCCCGCTTGGGAGGAGAGTGGTGCTGTCCCTGTCTCCAGGGGCCCTCTGCCTCCCCGCGGGGCTCCACTCTCCACTCCCTCCCAGCTAACCCCCCATCATCACCGGAAATGCTGACTGCCCGACGGTCGCCATCAAGAGGGGACCCCTTGCCCTCTGCCCCGAGAACTACCTCCCTGCCCAGGACACGCCCCACCCCCAGAACCACTGGACGCCCCCCTCCTGCCCTCCTGCACCTCTGCAGCTGCCCCCAGAAACCCAAGACTGAACCCTCAGAACCCCCGCCTGCCCCTGCCCCGCAGGTCCCCGGGTGCTGGCCGTCCCAGCCCTCCGCCGCGGTGCCCGTCTGGGGGACCGGCTGGTCTTGCTCAGGGGTGACCACATGGTCCGCCCTCGGCTGGGGACAACTCTGAGCCCAGAGGGGCCATGGAGCCCGGGACACTGAGAGTCGGGCCAGAGCCTGGGCGTGGCCGTGGCCACTGCCTGTTTTCCCCAAGCAGCCTCCCGCCTGCCCTGGGGCTCCGCTTTGTGACCCTGGCCGCTGGGCGTCGTCTCCCTGCTGTCCGGGAAGGCTTCGGGGCCTCTCCGCCAGCAGCCCCCCATTCTGGTAGCCAGACACTCGCAGCAGCTCCAGCCGGCGGTAGATGGGGCTCCCGTGGCACCGGAAAGGCCGCCTGGGGCTGCAGAGTGGGCATGCCCTGGGGGGGCTTGCCCACTGCCCCAGGAGCCTCCCAGAAATCCAGGAAATGAAGGAGAGCTCAGGCAGGACCCCCAGGGCCCTGCACCCCGCCTCTGTCTTGCTGCGGGACCCAGGCCCTGTGCTTGGCTCTGCCGGGGGAGCCAGACCCTGCTGCCCAAGAGCGGGGGTGCTCACAGGGAGGCCAGTGGGCACCTCGCTGGGAGCAGACCCCCCAAGTCCCCTCCACGCCCACCCTCTCTTCAGTACCCCTGCTGTGCCAGGCCCCCTGGACCAGCACAGTGGCTGCCTGGCTGGCGGTCCTGCTTCTTGCATTTGAGTTGTTGACTCGTCTCTGTTGCTTTAGGAACAGATTTAAAATCTTAAAGGACTTGACTCACCAAGAAGTGGTGCAGCGATAGATCAGAGGGGTCAGGCAGCCGCTGGTCTCAGCAGGGTTTGCAGGAAGCTGGTTGGTTATTCAGTAGTTTCACTCACAGACCCATCCCCGAGGGATGAAGGCGCTGAACATAAACAAGTTGGACACGTTTGGAGGGAAGTCCGTGAGCACGGACCTGCCCGAGGAGGGGCATTCTAGCCCAGGAGAGGGCCGCGCCAGCCGCCTCTCCCTGGGCCAGGCGTCCAGTGAAGACAGAGGCCAGCAGCGCCACGCGCCCTTCTGCTGGTCCCCTGACCCAGGGTCAGGGGCCTGTGTCTACCCAAAGCAACAGGCTGCCATCTCTGGCACCGCACCGCCGAGGAGCCGATGTTTCCAGATGTTGGGGAGCCGCCTCCTGCTCCCGCCACTGCCCTGGCCTGGCTCCGAGGGCTCCTGTGTGTGCGCCCCACGGCAGCGCGTGGGCCCCGGGGCCGGAGGAGACACGGGGAAGCCGCAGGCCTGGGTGGGGGCCCTCAGGCCCTGCTGACACCCACGTGCGGGGCTGGGAGGACCTGTGAGGACCAGCGCTGGGTGCTCCCCACCGGGCCAGGAGGCGACAGACCACCCCAGTTCAGCGCCAAGTGGGACGGGCGGGCGGGGAGGCGGCCTGTGAGCAGGAGGCCTGGAAGCTGCACCGTCAGCCCTTTCCTGCCTCCCTGACGCCCCCTCGATGGCTGGGATGAACAGGCCCCCTCCCCCGCCCCTGGCCCTGGAGCCTTTAAGAGGCCAGTGGGTCGCAGGCTCTGTAGGAGCTGCTGAGACAGGATGATGCATCTGCAGAGGCAACACAGCAGGCCCACGAGTGCCTCGATCCTTCAGCCTCAGTCTCTTCATCTGTAAAATGGGGGCGGGGGTGCTCAGGGAGGATGGAGGCGACATAATCCAGGCGCCTGGCATGTGGTCAATGCTCAGGACGATGTCTGGGCCCACGTCCAGGTGCAGAGGGGTGAGGGGCTCCCTGGGTGGAGAGGGAGGGCTTCTCATCTTCTCACCCCATGTCTTCTATGGATGAACCAGACTGACCACAAGGACGGGGGACCTCGGCAGAGGGCACGGGACGCCTGGCAACTGGGAGGGCCCAGGAGGTCTGTGTGTCCAGACGCTGGCTGGGGAGGTGGAGAGCTGGGGAACGAAGGAGGGCAGGGAAGGGCCAGGCCAGCTGGAGGGGCTGGCCAAGGCTGAGAGAGGCGGCCCACCAGCACTCTCCTCTTGGGTGTCCCCTGCCCTCTGCTGCCTCTGGGCCGTGCAGACCAGCTGGCTGGGGGCCTGAGCTAACGTTTCCATTGAGAATTCCCACATTGCCCCCAAAGGCGCAGGAAGTGAGCACAATGAGGGTTGGAAAACATTCCTGAGCATCCGTCCTGTCCCTGGAGCTCACCTGGCCCCTCCTGGCCCCACTGCACCTGCAATGCCGGGAGGTCTACTCCCTGCAGTCGAGTTTCTCTACGAAAGAGGAAAACGAGGCTCAGAGAGGAAGGAGTGCAGAGTCCCAGTGTTGGTCCGAGGTCAGGTTGGCTTTAAATCCCCATCTGTTTTCATCACCGGGGCCGGTAAGGATGGCCCATCCTGTACCGTGTCCCAAATTCCTTTGGCCCAGAGTCCCTCCTCACCCCAGCAGTCGGGCGCCCTCACTGTGACGGTCCTTCCAGCAAACTCCAGAGGCTCGGGAGTATCCCTGAGGCTCCCCCCGGCCAAGGTCGGGGCTGGCGATGCTGACCTTGACAGGGGTCACGGCCACGGTGCTCTCTGCGGGGCTGCTCCGAGGGAGGAGGTATGTGCGGCCTCCAGCCCCTCCTGTGGGCCTGTGGCCCGGCACTCAGGAGCTGACAGTGTCCCCGGCAAAAGCCCGAGTCCGTCTCTGAGCGCGGGAGGCAGGTCAGAGGCGGGTGCGCGGTCCTGATCCGGCAGAGGGTAATGGCAGCCCCCGGAGAGCACCGCTCCTCACCGCGGGGGCTCCCGCCGCCCGCTTCTCCAGGAAGGGCCTCGACATGGGCTGCCCAGTGGCCAAGTCTGGACCTGGTCGCCCTGCCTGCTGGCCTTGGTCGCTGGTCCTGACTCAAGCTGACCGGTCTGAATCTCCTCCCTGGAACCGGGCTGCGGATGGGCCCACAGAGGGACCACCCCCGGAGACGGCCCCGGCCTCCTCCGTGAACGAATATTAAAAAGGACCTTTTATAGCTGTGTTGGGATAAAGGTGAGTATGTTCATATCATATGTGGAAACATTTTCTTCAACCTAAAGGTTTATTTATTTATTTTCCTTCTGTTTGAGAAGAAATAAAGGCATCTCCGGGGGCACCAAGCCAGCTGTGCCCCATGGAGGCCCCTGAGGTCAGCGGTGCGGGCTTGATGGTCGAGCTCCGAGTTGACCTGGGAGACGCCTCACCTCTCCGCTCCGTCTCCTCGTGGCCTGAGTTGCCCAGCGCTGGCGGCCTAACACAGCCCTCCCACCACGGCTGTGGGGCCCACCTCACAGGTGAGGACACGGGGCCTGGAGAGGGAGCCGCCTTGCTGGGGCCCCGCAGTAGGTCCAAGCCAGGTTCCAAGAACCCGCGTGCAGTTTGAGTTTTTTTGTCAGAAAGGCAAGCAGTGTCCTGTCGAGTCTGTCCTGCCCACGCTCCCCTCCCTCCCTGGTTCTTCCTGCGTCTGCTCCGAGGTCAGGGCATGGCCGGCTGGGGCTGGAAGGGTGAGTCTGGGGGTGAGAGGAGCATGCAGGCGGGACACCCCAGACGAGTGGGCAGCGGCCGCTCCAGACCCCGTCGAGTGGCCCCTCTGGGCACGAGGCCAGTTCCTGCAGCATCCCTGAGTCCCCCAGCCTGCGAGGCCCAGGCCAGGCCAGGTGTCCCCCAGGCCCCCCCGCAGGGCGCAGTCCCTCTGGAGACGGCTCTGTCCCGAGAGCAGTGCCAGGACACGGACGCTGCCGGCTGCCTCCCGCCCCAGGGAGCGACCCCAGGCCCCCCCTTCTCCGTCAGCTTTTCCCGAGAACAGGAAAAGAGGCGGGATGTGTGGATGTAAAAATAGAAGCTCCAGCCAGTCAGGACAGGCCTGGAGGTGTCCAGCCTCACGTCTTGCTTCCTCTGTAGGCAGGGCTCAGGCACGCCCGGTGTGGGCAGGGTGCCCGCTGGGCCCCCCCACCCCTTGAGCTTCGCGGGCACCCCTGGGGCCTCCGTACCGGGAGGCACACGGAAGGGGCCGCAAGGCTTCCAGGCAGGCACATCGCTGGGGGTGCTGCGTGGCTTCCGTGCACTGGAGCCTCCACCTGCTGGAAGGAGCTTCCTCCCAGGGCTCGCTGAAGCTGGGTGAGCCACACACACAGCATCCGGCGGGTGTGCCAGTCTGCCGCCCCCATCCAGCTAGGTGTGTGTGTGTGTGTGTATGTGTGGGGGACCCCATGGATTGCAGCCTCCACCAGGGAATTCTCCAGGCAAGAATACTGGAGTGGGTTGCCATTTCCCCGTCCAGGAGAACTTCCCGACCCAGGGGTTGCACCCGGGTCTCTTGCATCTCCTGCATGGGCAGGTGGATGTATTCTTTACCCCTGTGCCACCTGGGAAGCCCCCACCCAGCTAGAGAGGTGGAGCCTCCCCTCCCTCTGCCCAATCCCCCCCTTAGAGGGGTGCCCCCTCAGGAGCTGCCTCTGACCTCTAACCTTTCCCAGGTGGGTTAAATGGGAGGTCTGGGAAGAGGTGGGGACAGGCGGGTCTTATGAAGATCTTTCCAAGGCCAGCAAGTGCTGTGCCCCTGGCCCAGCCTATGCCCCCCGGCCCTCCTTGGCCCCGGGCTTGGGGCTGAAGCCGGGGGATGGACAGCTCCTGGTTCTGCATGATGCAGCAGGAAGGCAGTGCCCGAGGCTGGCTGGCTGCCCACCCTGCCTTGTCGCTCTCTGGGAAGTCAAGGCCCCTCTGCAAACTGTTTCCCCATCAGCCAAAGGGACATTCGGCCTCTGCCCACTTGAGATAATGGGAGATGGCGTGTGCACACTGTCGAGTGTGGTGCGCTCACAGGGCCGCTGCCCCTGTGGGAAGCAGGGCTCCTCTCTGAGGCCGCAGCAGAGAAGCCCCCCAGCTCCTGCCGTCCCCCTCCTCCCCGACATCCCCCTCCCCACCCCTCCTGCCCCTGGTCCCCACGGCGTCCGTCAGCTTCCGGCCTCACTCAGCTGATGCTGAAGGTGAGTCAGGCGTGATGATTACCCGAGAGCAGGTGAATCACGGAGCAGGAGGAGGAAGTGGCTGATTACCGGGACTGCCTCTCTGAGACGCCGAGAGTGGGAGTGACGCCACCGACCCCCGGTCCCCTCTGCACCTGCTCCGTGCCTGCGGCCTTCGCGGGGCCCTGGCTGAGAGGGCCACAGGCCCGGGCCGGGTGCCCCGTCCAGGCTGTGTGGAGCCAGGGAGCGGGGCATGGGAGCTGGGGCCCCACCCGCCCCCACCCGCCCGGAGCCCTCCTTTCAGAGGTCTGGACTGTGAGTCTGTAGCACCTGCTCCAATGAGGTCAAGTCAGGGGCTTCAGAGCCAGTGACAGGTGACACTCGGGGAAATGTAAACTTTAAACTGCATCGCAGTGTTTTTAAGTCGGGTTTGGCATTTAAAAATTTTACCCAAGGGAACTATACTCGATAGTTTGCAATATCCTACAAAGGAAAAGAATCTGAAGAAGAATATATATATATATATACCTATATGAATAACTGAATCACTTTCTGTACAGCTGAAACTAATACCACATTGTAAATTGACTCTACTTCAATTAAAAAAATAAATAAATTTACCTAAATCCTCCTACAGTGGAAGTGGTTCAGGCCTCTGAGGCCCTTTGGGAAAGCCACTTCAAAGGTCTACGCTCCCAGGGCTAGGACAGGGCAGGGAGGGTCCCCGGGGGGTCGGGGCAGCCCCGGGCAGTGTCATGGGCCCTTAGAGGGGGCACCCCTTCCGCGGGGTGCCCCGGGCGCCTCACTCCTCTGCCCCTAGCCCCAGCCCTGCAAGTTCTCCTACTTCCGCACACTTGGGTCTGGGACGGGAGTCAGAAGCCGGCTCTGTGCTCGGACCTTGGAGACCGCCTGAGGGCCGCTGAGGGCAGCGCTGGGAGCGGGGTCTGTCTGTCCTTCCCGGCAGGAGGCAGCGTCTGCGTGGTCTCAGCTGGTGACAAAGGGGCAGAGACGCTCTCGGACTGGGGACGCCGCCCGGCCGCCAGTGAAAGGGCAGGGCAGGGGAGCTGAACCGGCCTGCCCCATCCCGGGGGTCAGGCAGCCAGGGTAGGAAGTCTGGACCCTGAATGGCCCGGAGCTCAGGAAGCCCCTCCCCAAGCGGCCTCAGGGATGCCGCCCAGGCTGGCTGGGCTGGGGGATTATTGCTTCGTTGTTTTTAAAGTGCCCTGTTGTTATTTTTGATTACCGAAGCGATACACACTCATGATAAAGACCTGTGAGCACTGAGTGGGTGGCGTTATTAGCTCGGTTCACGGTTCACGAATGGGGAGGTGACGCTGCCCATTGCAATTCGTCGGATCAGCAGCAGGATGACAAAAAGGCTTTAGTCACTGTCCTCTGGGAAACAGCTGGGGAAGGCTGCTTGCTGGCAGACAGACACAGTCTGCACAGGGACCCTCCCAACCAAAAGCTGACCAGAGCGACGGTATTTTCTTCACAACCCTGGGGAGGTGAGGCAGGGGGTCTCACAGCAGCTGCTGGCACGGTCCCCTGGCTGCTGGGGGCCCACGGGGTGACTGTCCATCTTGCTTCTGCAGCTGCTTCCTGCTGCTGGATCTGGGGCTGGGGGAAGACGGGGCAGAGCTGCTCTGACACTTGGGTGCTTCCTGGGGGGCTGGGGGAGGTCACTGAGAGCTGGTGGACGTGGGCTGACCCCATTCCTTCATGTGTGGGCACCTGAAGACCTATCCTGGGCTGTGTGTGTCAGGCTCTTCTGGGGAGCCCTGGAGGCAGGGGTCGTGCAGAGGAGCTCTGTGCTGTGACTTTCTGTGGCCCCGATTTTAAGGACAACCCCTCCCCCACCCCAGACCATCCCCTCCTGAGGCTCACAGGATGCCTCCATTCATTCCCTGGCAGTCTCACCAGAGCTGCTGATGGGGACAGCACAACCCCGTCTTATAGGTATGGAGGCTGTTTGGACTGGGGGACGATGCCCGAATGTCCAAAGCTCTCCTAGCTTCCCACACACACTGGGCTCCCCAGGCCCTGACCCTGTGGACACGATGCTGCTGCCCATCTTCAGGAAGCAGGAGCTCCCAGAGCCCAGCGGTGACCAGGCAGCAGGTGTGACTTCTTGGGAGGCCAGCTCTGGAACTTGTTTTTCCTGGTGCCCTCCTGGGGACTGCATTCCACTGAATCTGACACACATTTTTTCAGGCCTAGGTGTGAACCTTCAGGCAAGGGTGGCCACACCTGGGGAACCTCCCAGAGCCCCTGGGGTGACCTGGGATGCTGGGCTTGTATCTGGATGCTGTGCCCCCAGGATCCTGCCAAGCAGGTCTTCTGTGTTTGTCAACCATGCCCTGGGGACAAGTGGATCATGGGTGCACTTGGTTTAGAGGTGCCTGGGCCTGGTTTGGGCTGAGAGGAGGGACTGGAAAAGGGTTTCAGAATGGGGTGGGGTGCCAAGACAGGGCTGGTGGTCGGTGGTGGGGTGGGGAAGGGCCAAGTGCGGAATGCTGGTGTGCGCTGCAGTCAACGCTGGTGCCCGAGGGGGCTGCTATAACCGAGTCTTCGGTGGCTCAGTGGTAAAGGATCTGCCTGCCCATCAGGAGACATAGGTTCGATCCCTGGGTGGGGAAGATTCCCTGGAGGAGGAAATGGCAGCCCACTCCAGTATTCTTGCCTGGGAAATCCCATGGACAGAGGAACCTGGTGGGCTACAGTCCCTGGGGTTGCCAGAGTCAGACACGACTTAGTAACTAAACAGCAGAGAACAACAAGAAGAATCTCAAGTTCAGAACACCTTGCAGAGGTGTCACAGATGCTTGACAAAGCTTCCCAAGCCACCTGTTTCCTGTAACTTCACTGGCCTGGGTGCTGGGGACATGACTGAACACACACACGCATCCCATCCATTACTAATATATTGAGTTGGCCAAAAAGTTCTTTTAGGTTTTTCCAGAAAAAAACTTTATTTTTGTTGTGTTTTACTGTTTGGCTAATCAATCTTGGTCTGACAAATTTTCTCTTTTTCTCTACTTTTTGGTCACGCTGAGAGGCACTCAGGGTCTTAGTTCCCTGACCAGGGATTGAACCCATTCCTCCTGCAGTGGAAGCTCGGTGTCTTAACCACTGAACTGCCAGGGAAGTCCCACAAATTGTCTCTTTGGAAGAAAATGTTTATTCATGGGTGTTTGGCATGAAAAATACCATTGCTGGGTTTTTTAGCACCTCCAAACATTTAGAAGACATGTGTGGAAGCCAGGCTGGGCATCAAGTCCGCCTGCCATGTCCCCTGGGGCCGGGAGACTCTCCAGCCCAGGCCAGGCCCACCTTGGAACCACCTCTGACCGAGAATCCAGGCCGAGGACAGCACAGAGGAGGCAACAGCACCAGCTTGTTGAGTGAATAAATGACCTGGCTCTGGGCTGGTTCCTGGAATGGAGGTGCTGAGGAGGAGCAGCGTAGGAGGGCAGGGCTGTGCTAGGCTCTCAGGGTATAATTCTCCCCACACCTTTGCAAGAAGGGTGCAATTTACATTTTTATTTGAGATCACACAGTAATTCTTGAGTAGTCTCATAAAAATCAAGGTGTTACCAATAAAATCCAAGTCCATCTTGATCAAGCCCCTGACTCCCCGTGTACTCGCTGTTTGCTTTCGGCGTCCACTTTGGCAGACGTGGCTTCCCAGGTGGCTCAGTGGCAAAGAATCCACTTGTCAGTGCAAGAAACGCCGCAGACTTGGGTTCGTTCACCAGGTCAGGAAGATCCCCTGGAGGAGGAAATGGCAACCCACTCCAGTATTCTTGCCTGGAACATCCCATGGACAGAGGAGCCTGGCAGGCTACAGTCCATGGGGTTGCAAAGAGTTGGACACGACTGAGCAGGCACACGCATCCCATCCCTTATCGTATACTGAGTTGGCCAAAAAGTTCTTTTGGTTTTTTCCAGAAGATGTTACAGAAAAACCCAACCGAACTTTTCTGGTTAACTTAATACAAGCTCGTGCTTATATAAACGCACAATCTGCGTGCTGTGCCCGTGGGCGCGCTGAAACTCAAGCCGAGTCGCTCTGTGTGTGCTGCCCTGTGGCCTGATTTTGCCTGAGCGGACTAAGCCCTGGAGAGCCTGTCCGTGTGCGGAGATCTTCTTTACGACCTGCGTCGGCTGCAGAGACGGCCACCGCACGGGTAGGCACCCTGTCCATGGCCGAGGGTCAGGCTTCCTCCTCTGGAGGTCTGCGACCCCCCGCTGTGTGGGTCAGGGGCTGGGAGAGGGGCAGGCGTGACTGCTGAGTGTGGAGCACGAGGAAAGCTGCGGCAGCTGAGGGGGGCACCGCGGCCAGGCCCCGGGGAGGAAGTCCGCGGGCCTCCGCGGGCTCAGCGAGTCCACGTGGGGCGCCGGAAGCTGGCCGCGGGCCCAGAGAGCGCGCCGGAAGCTGGCCTCCGCCCGGAAGCCGAGGAGTCCCCCGCCCCGCCCCGGCCGCTCTACCTGTGGCTCTGCTGGGGAGCCGCCCTCCGCGGCCTGGCGCTAGGGGCTGGGCGCCGTCCGCGGGGGCCCTGCCTTCCGGGACACCCAGCCGGGCCGCTGCTGGGCCCGGTGCGGGCCCAGGTCTCCCCACGCCCCGTGACGCCAGCGCTGGGTGGCCTCTGCCGGCCGGCGAAGGCCAGGGCCCCGGGTGGGCCGGGGTGTGGCCTGCGGCGCTGCCCGCGAAGGCCAAGGCGCTCACTGGGGCGCGCTGCCCTGGAGGCGGAAGGACGCGGGGAAGTGGGCTCCAGCCTCGCCCGGCGGTGTCCTCCTGACTCGCTGCTGGCCTGCCCGCCGGCCGCCGGAAATCCCTGGGCCTCCGCTGAAGGACCTTGCCCTGTGCTCCCGCTGACCCACCTAACAGGCCGAAAGAGGCCGGGCGATCCCCGGGGTTCGGGGCGGCGTGCGTGCGGCCGGGCTGTGTTCTCGGCCCGGGTTCCCCGCCGGACCACCTTGTGCCTGTCTCCTGGGAGGCCACCGGCCCGTTCACAAGGCCACTTGTGCCCAGCGGCTCAGGGACCCCGCTGGCAGCAGGCTGTCACTCGGCTCTTCCGGAAGGGGTCCCGGGAGGAGCATCCCGCCCCACAGGACCTTGGTTTGGCCTGCAGGTTGCGTGCGCCCCAGGCCCTCATGCTCTGCTGGCTGTATGACTGACCAGCTGCGTCTGGCCTGCAGGCCCCCTGACCTACAGCGGAGACTGATTCTGTCTCAGGTGCTGTTACCTGGATCTGACTGGAATCTGTTCAGAAGGAGCGGAGCAGGCTGGCGCAGTCCGCTGCGCTGGGGACACTCGCATCCTGGGTCGGTCTACATCTGGAGCAAGCCGGCTCAGTCCTGTCGAGGCCCATGGGCTCACTTTCTGGGGTTCTCAATCTGGCTGCAGAGGCGAATCTCTTGGGGAGCATTTAAAAATTTTTCCTCATGTGAAACATTGTTAATATTTTCCATCAGGCTTGTTACAGAAGGAGACAGGATTTATAATGAACTTTCATATCCCCATATCAATGATCAACTCAATTCACGCCCATCTTGTTTTATTTATACTCTGCACAATTCTCCTTACATTGTTTTGAATCCGGCAAAGAAAGTTGTTTTTTCTTTCCTCTTTTTTTTAAAGTACAAGTCCCAGACTCACCCCTAGGAATTTAATTGAGTCATCCAGGCTGGGACCCAGAAAAAGTGTATTTTAGCAGCACTGGCCTCCTGGGAGGTACAGAGATGCACCCAGTTGGGGGGCTGCTCAGAGCTGGCAGATCTATGGTGCTGCCTCCAGGAGAGGCTAGGTGACACCGTGAGCCCCCAGAGGTGAGGCCCACATGGCATGTCTGGGTTTGGACGGACCACTCAGAGGGTGCATGATACTTTCACTCCAGATGAGGGGAGAGACCACACATGGACAGGGATCCTGTCCAACTTGGACCTGAGGGGCCTGCAGGGGCTGCTGACAGCTCTATTGACCCTGTACTCAGGGAGAGCAAAGACCATAATGTGTAAACCCACTCAGAAAGGTTAACTGGTCAACCACAAGGCTGCATGTTCCCAGGGGGCTGCGCCAGCCAGTTCCTATCTAAGGAGATCCGGGTGCTGGCGGAGCTGGCCCACAAAGGATGCTTTGTTCCCGGTTAAAATAAACACTTCCCCTGGATATTTACTCCCGGGACTTGAATGTAATATGGGGTGTAAGTTACTCTTTAACAGGAGACTTGATCCAGGTCACCAAGCTCTCCTGAACTAATTTCCTGGAAGAAAGGTAGGCCTCCGCCAGCCCAAGTGGTTATTAACCGCTCCCCGTGGTGGTCAGAGAAGCTGGCTGTGGCTGTCCCCGGGGCCCCAAGTCCCCCCAGAATACTGGTCCTGCGTGGGCCATCCTCAGCCTTCCCTGAAGAAGAACAGAAGTGAGCAGGGAGTCCTCACTATCTGGGCAGTGAAACCGGAGACTTAGCAAACTTTTTTTTTCCCTCTGGGAGGTGAGAAACCTGTCTGTTCAGTTCCCACTGGGAGCGAATATGAGCTGACTTGGGCTCCTGGGCGGAGAAGGGGGCACTGCAGACGTCCAGGCTGGCTCCTGGCACCAGGGCCCAACCTGCAGCCACAGCAACCGCCACCAAACCTGGACTTCTGGGTCAGGGGCCTTGCGTTGGCATACTTGACACGCCCACCGGGGAGCTTTACAGATCAAAATTTTCAAAGCCTACTCAATGATGGAGTGAGAGGTGATGGTCAGAGCTGTTGTGCAGGAAAGTCACTTCCAGTCTCTGCTCGACACTGGACCTGCAGGCAGGCTGTGTGCAGGATGGCCGTGCCCACTGGCCTGGTGTAGAAAGATGGGCTGGGCCAGTCGGATGTCCCCCGCAGGTATCTGGACCAGGAAGAGAGGGAGAGGCCCCGGGGAGGATGGCAGTGCAGCAAAAGTGTCACATGGGCCCCTCATGGCATCACAGCCGTGTCCTCGGGCCCGGAGGAGAGGAGTGGGAGGCTCAGGCACCAGGGGGAAGACGTGCTGTGGGGCCTGGGGGGATGCGGAGAGCTTCCACCTCCCAGAGCCAGTTCTGGTTCCAGGAGGCCTAGGGGCCCCAGTGCTTTCCTGGGGTTTCCAGGGACCCCCTATCCCTCCTGGGCCGACATGAGTGGACAGGCCCAGTGAGTGTGTTTGGGATGGACATCTGTGGACCCCGAGGCTGCTCTCCTCCTGGCCTGTCTGGGTTTACAGGAGGGGCAGGGGTGGAGCCGGGCTGGCTCCTGCACAGGGAGGCGGTTCTGGGCCAGTCCAGTGTGGGTCCAACGTCCACCTCCTGGGAAACACGGGCTCTCACTGGCTCACAGGCTGCGATGCTGGCGCCTGGCAGTGGGTGTGGGGTATGGCCCACCTGTGAGAGCGTTCTGGCGAGAACAGAGACCGCACGGGCGGGAGGGGCCTCGGGAGGTTCTGGTCAGTTGCGACACTAGCTCCATATTTGTTATACACACACTTGACCGCAAACAGGGGACTGGAAGATAGTCGGTCTCCTAGAGAGGACGGAACCAGGCAGGACCTCTGACGCCCAGCTTCATGCTCAAATCAGGGCTGGGAGGCAGACGACAGCCCAGCCTACTACCTGGACGCACTGGAGGTTGGAGGAGAGACGACCCTGGGCCCAAGTCCACCAGAAATGGAGTCTAGGGCCACAAGACTGACTGTGGCCCCCCGCACTGGTGGGGTGGGGCTCCCAGCCTCGGCCAGGAATGGGGGGCAGGGGAGGGAAAGGAGACCAGTGCTCGGACCTGCAGCTGCTCCCCGGTGACATCTGGGTGCTGAGCGGAGGGGCCTCGTGTTAGGAAAACCTAGTGTGCCCACTGTGACTCACTGCTGGGCAGAACCAGGTGGCTGACGGCCCTGCCACAGCCTCTGCTCCAGGCTTCCTTCAGAGGCGGGCTCTTCCAGGGTCTTGAAAATTCTGACTGTGATCAGAATCTCCTAAGACAGGGAAAACTTGTCATGTTGTAGTCCGTGGAGTCACAAAGAGTCGAATATGACTTAGTGATTGAACAACAAAAACAACATAAAAGACCCAGAACTGCCAAAGCCATCCTAGAAAAAAGAACAAGCTGGAGGCAGAACATTCTCAGACTTCAGACAATACTTCGGTGCTACAGTAATCAAAACAGCACGGCTGCTGGTTAGTTGCTAAGTCGTGTCTGACTCTTTTGTGACCCCATGGTCTGTAGCCTCCTCTGTCCATGGGATTTCCCAGGCAAGAATACTGGCGTTGCCATTCCCTTCTCCAGGGGATCTTCCCAACCCAGCGACTGAACCTACATGTGCTGCATTGGCAGGCAAATTCTTTACCACTGAGCCACCTGGGAAGGCCGAACAGCATGGCACTGGCACAAAAACAGACACACAGATCAGTGGGGCAGAGCAGACAGCTCAGAAATAAACCCACACATGGTGGTCAGTTAATCTTTGATAAAGGCGACAGTATACACAAAGGGGAAAGACAGTCTCTTCAGCAAGTGGTGCTGTGAAAGCTGGACAGTCGCATGTAAACCTATGAAGTCAGAACATTCACACCATGCAGAAAAATAAACTCAAAATAGGTTAAAGACTTAAATCTAAGACACCATAAAGAAGAGAACACAGGCAAAGCATTCTGTGACATAAATCATACCAATATTTCCTTAGGTCAGTCGCCCAAGGCAATAGAAATAAAAGCAAGAAGAAATAAATGGGACCTAATCAAACTTACAAGCTTTTACATAGCAAAGGAAACCATAAATAAAACAAAAAGACAATCTATGGACCGGGAGAAAATATTTGCAAATGATGCAACTGACGAGGGCCTAATTTCCAAAATATACAAACGGCTCCTATAATGCAATAACAAAGAAACAAAAACAAACAGAATGAAAAATGGGCAGAAGACTTAAATAGACATTTGTCCAGAGAAGACATCAAGATGGCCAGTAGGCAATGAGAAGATGCTTATCACTGCTGATTATTAGAGAAATGCAAATAAAAACCACAGTGCGGTGCCAGCCTCACGTCAGTCAGAATGGCCACCATCAGGAAGTCTACAGGGACTTCCCTGGCGGTCCAGTGGCTAAAACTCTGTGCTCCCGATGTAGGGGCCCGGGTTCAATCCCTGGTCAGGGAACTAGATTCCACATGCTGCAACTAAGGGTTCGCATGCCACAAATAAAACATCCTATGAGCCAAGCTAAGACCTGGTGCAGCCAAATAAATATTAAAAAAAACAAACAAACAAAAACAAACCCACGAGTGGACCTAGAGATCATCATATGAAGCAAATTTACAAAGAGAAAGACAAATAGCATATGACATCGCCTATGTGTGGACCTTACATGACACAGAGGAATTGATTTATGAAACAGGAACAGACTTTCACAGAGAGAATGGATTAAACAACAAGGTCCTCCTGTGGAGCACGGGGAACAGTGTTCAACATCCTGTGATAAACCAAGATGGAAGAGAATATGAAAAAGCATACATACTTGGCTGTGGAGCAGAAATTAGTCACACTGTAAATCAGCTATACTTCAATAAAGCTTAAAAAAAAAAAGACTTCAGGGCCAAAGTCTCTCGGAGAAGAGATTTAGGCAGGGCACCTGGCGATGCCTAACCGTGCTCTGGGAGGAAGAGGCTTCTAGGTCTCACGCAGCTAGGACACTCTGGGTTAAACTCCTTAGAGCTTTTCCCCTCGGAGGTCTCAGTCTTGAACGGGATCGTGGGCACTGTCCCTTTCTCTCCAACAGAGGGCGCAATGCCCAGGGCCGCTTCCCCACCGGACCCATGAGCGCCACGGTGATAGGAACCCTTTACGGATGTGACAGCTATGCACTGCTGTGTTTATTCTGAGTACGTTCTGCTCCCAAATCAGCCCTAAGTGAATTGTCTTGAATTCAACCCGTGATTACAGTGAAGCTTATGCACTGAAATGAAGAGAAAGGAAGTTTTACTCATGAAAGACTGCTGTTTTAGGTTTACTGATCGCTCATTTACTTCTCAACTTGGCCAGTTTTTGCCGTTTGCAAGTTCACACGTCTGCATTACTGAGTAAGGATTACATACAATCACCCCCTCATTTATTTTGTGAATGTGTACTTCTAAATGCACATGTATACTTAAATTTCAGGGCTCCTCAAGTATTTTAATATTACTCTTGCACCTGAAAAACCCACATCATCTCCATCCGCTGAGACACGCTTTGCTCAAGTGAAGGTGAATGGAGGCTGAAGTCATGGGATTTGGCATGCCAGCTTCTTCGGACCAATCACTGAACCACATCTTTATTTTTTGAAGGGGTCTGACTAGAAATTTAAAAATTGTTTTTACAGCTTTGCACACGTGCTCAGTCGTGTCTCTTTGCGGCCCCGCGGACTATAGCCCGCCAGGCTCCCCTGTCCATGGGATTTTCCAGGCAAGAAGACTGGAGTGGGTTACCATTTCCTCCTCCAGGGGTTCTTCCCAACTCAGAGATTGAACCCAAGTCTCCTGTGTCTCCTGCACTGGTAGGCAGAATCTCTACCACCGCGCCGCCTGGGAAGCCCGTAACAGCTTTATTGAGATATAATTGATGTACAATAAACTTCGTTTAAAATGTACAATTTATGAGTTTTGACATATGTATATACTTGTCAAACCATCGCTGTAATCAAGAAAATGAACACCTCCGTCAACTCGTCTCCTCCTGCCCTTTGTGCTCCACCCTCCCACTGCAGGCAACCACTGGGGCCTTTCATGTTGCTACACATTTGTGCATATTTTCTAGAGCTGATTATAGGTGGAATCACACCGTATGTCTTCTTTCCTAGTTTTTTTTTGTCACTCAGCATGGTTATCCAGAGACTGACCCATGCTGTATGTATTGATAATAGATTTCATTGCTGAGGAATCATCCACTGTATGGATATTCCAATTTATCACTCGTTTGCTGATGGACATTTGATTCCCCCTCCTCCCAGTTTTTGGTTATTAAGGAAACTGCTATGTACAATCACGTATATATACATTTTAGGATATGCTTGGAAATTTCTATAAAAGCCTACTGGGGATTTGATTGGAATTGTCTTGAATCTATAGGTCAATTTGAAGATGCTTGACATCTTAACAAGACTGTCTTCTTATCCATGAGTGTGTGAAAGAGTTAGTTGCTTCAGGCATGTCTGACTCTTTGCGACCCCCATGGATTGTAGCCTACGAGGCTTCTCTGTCCATGGATTCTCCAGGCAAGAATGCGGGGGTGGGTTGCCAGGCCCTCCTTCGGGGATATTCCCGACCCAGGGATTGAACCCAGGTCTTCCCAATTACAGGAAGACTCTTTACTGTCTGAAAGAATCTGGAGAGCCAGGGAAGCCCTGTCCATGAGTACATCTCCCCATTTATTTGTCTTAATTTCTCTCAGTGCTGTTTCATAGTTCTCACTTTTCAGGTCTTGCACTTCTTTTATCAAATACATGTGGCCTTGCCCCAGAATAATATTTTAAATGGCATTTAAAATATTTCTTTTCCACTTGTTTCTGGCTCTGTGGTTCAGTTGCTAAGTCATGTCTGTGGCCCCGTGGACTACAGCACGCCAGGCCTCCCTGTCCATCACCATCTCCCGGAGCTTGCTCAAACTCATGTTCGTTGTTTCAGTGATGCCATCCAACCATCTCATCCTCTGTCGTCCCCTTCTCCTCCTGCCTTCAATCTTTCCCAGCATCAGGGTCTTTTCCAGTGAGTCAGCTCTTCACATCAGATGGCCAAAGTATTGGAGCTTCAGCTTCAGCATCAGTCTTTCCAGTGAATATTCAGGGTTGATTTCCTTTAGGATTGACTGGCTTGATCTCCTTGCCGTCCAAGAGACTCTCAAGAGTCTTCTCCAGTACCACAATTAGAAAGCATCAATTCTTTGGTGTTCAGCCTTTATGGTCCACCTCTCACATCTGTACATGCCCACTGGGAAAGCCCCAGCTGTGACCACACGGACCTCTGTCGGCAGTGATGTCTCTGCTCTTTAACACACTGTCCGTGTTTGTCACAGCTTTCCTTCCAAGGAGCAAGTGTCTTTTAATTTCATGACTGCAGTCATCATCCGCAGTGATTTTGGAGCCTGAGAAAATAAAATCTGTCACTGTTTCCACTGTTTCCCCAGCCATTTGCCATGAAGTGATGGGACCAGATGCCATGATCTTAATGTTTTGAATGTTAAGTTTAAAGTCCGCTTTTTCCCTCTCCTCTTTCACCCTCATCAAGTTCCTCTTCATTTTCTGCCACTAAATTGGTATCATCTGTATATCTGATTGTTGATATTTCTCTCAACAATCTTGATTACAGCTTGTAAGTCATACAGACCAGCATTTTGCATGATGTACTCTGCATAGAAGTTAAATAAACAGGGTGACAATATACAGCCGTGACATACTCCTTTCCCAATTTTGAACAAGACTTGTGTTCCATGTCTGGTTCTAACTGTTGCTTCTTGATCAGCATACAGGTTTCTCAGGAGGCAGGTAAGATGGTCTGGTATTCCCATCTCTCTAAGAATTTTCCACAGTTTGTTATGATCCACACAGTCAAAGGCTTTAGTGTAGTCAATGAAGCTGATGTTTTTCTGGAATTCCCTTGCTTTCTGTACAACCCAATGGATGCTGACAATTTGATCTCTGGTTCCTCTGCCTTTTCTAAACCCAGTTTGTCTATCTGGAAGTTCTTGGTTCATGTACTACTGAAGCCAAGCTTGAAGGACTTTGAGCATTACCTTACTAGCATGTGAAATGAACAGAATTGTATGGTAGTTTGAACATTCTTTGGCATTGCCCTTCTTTGGGATTGGAATGAAACTTTTCCAGTCCCGTGGCCACTGTTGAGTTTTCCAAATTTGCTGGCACATTGAGTGCAGCAGTCAACAGCATCATCTTACAGGATTTGAAATGGTTCAGCTGGAATTCCATCACCTCCACTAGCTTTGTTTGTAGTAACGATGATCATGTGGTTTTATCTTTTGTGAGGTGGTATATCACACTGATTGATTTGGGTATGCTGGATTATGCTTGTCACCCTGGGATGCATTCAGCTTGTTTGTGGTATATCTTTTTTATGTGTTGTTGGAATCAGTTTGCTAACATTTTGTTGAGAATTTTTGCATCTGTATTCATCAAAGATTTTGACCTGTAATTTTATCTGCTTTGGTATCAGGGTGATGGTGGCTTCATAGAATGTCTTTAGGAGTGTTTCCTCCTCTTAATCTCTTCAAAGTTTGAGAAGAATCAGTATGAGTTCTTACTTGTATGTTTGGTAAAATTCACCTGTGAAGCCACCTGGTCCTTGACTTTTGTCTGTAGGGAGTTTGTTTGTTTACAGATTCTATTTTACTTCTAGTGGTTGGCCTGTCCAAGTTGTTTATTTCCTCTATGTTCAGTTTCGGTGGACTCTGACAGGATTCCCTGGTGGCTTAGTGGTAAAGAATCTGCCTGCAATGTGAGAGATGAGGGTTCGATCCCTGAGTTGGAAGATGCCCTCGAGGAGGTGGTGGCAACCCACTCCAGTATTCTTGCCTGGGGAATCCCATGGGCAGAGGAGCCACGGGGTTGCAAGAGTCGGACGTGACTTAGCAACTAAACCCACCACGTGTTTCTAGAAGTTGTCTATTTCTTCTAGGTTGTTGAACTGGTGTTGGCATATGATTGTTCACAGTATTATTTTTTTGTGTGTTTCTTTGGTATCACTTGTGATTTCTCCTGTTTCACTTCTTACTTTGTTTACGCGAGTCTTCTCTCTTCACGGTGAGCGTCGGCCTAAGCTCTTTTGCACACGCCCTTCTGGTATCACAAAGCTCTTTTATTTTTTTAAATTGAAGTATAACTAAGTTACAGTGTTGTGCTGGTTTCACGAATATAGACAGTGATTCAGTTATACATATACAGACAAATTCTTTTTCAGATTTTTTCCCATTATTATTATAACTGCACTCCTTTAACCATCACACATCTTCGTTGGTAGATGACAAGAATTTCTTGAAAGAATAGTTGCAAGGACATGTTCCTCCCCAGCTTGAAGGGCCTGGGAGGACCCAGATGAGGTGGAGCCTGTCACTGCCGCTCCAGATCCCTGTCCACCCCCAGCTCCGAGTGCCCTCCCGGCTTTGCCGTCTCCCCCAGGGCAGCCCCCACAACGCTGCTTCTGGGGCCGGTCCCAGGAGGGCCAGGAGTGCTGGGCCTGCATGACCGCCGGGGTGGCCACTCCCCGGGGTTGGCTTCTTCCTCCTCCAGACTGTGTTAAACCAGGCCTGCTCCTTTCCACCTCCCGGTCTCTCCTGGGACACTTCCCCAAGGGGCCACCTGCACCTGCGTCCCCACCTGGGGTCGGCCTCTGATGAGCAGTCCTGAGCCTGACACCCTTCAGGTGAGCGTGAGAGGAACCCCAGGGGTGCCAAGGACAAGGCCCCGCACACGGGGCCTCAGCACGGCCACCACAGCCTCCTGACCTTCACAATACCTTCCTTCAAGTGACCTGACGGCCCAGCCCGGGACTTAGCGGTGTCATGACGGCCTGCCAGCGTCCTCAAGCGTCCAGGAGCCTGGCGGAGGCCCCCGGGGGGGGCTCCCGCGGGGACCACGGCGCAGAGGAGCCGCCTGGCCTCCGGCAGAGGTCTGCCTGCTAGGAACAACCTCGGACTCAGAGCAGACACTGCCGCTAAGGCGCGGCCGTTCTGAGTGGCCTTGAAACCCAGTGACTTTGCCAGTGAAGCCAGCACCGAGGCCTCCCGTGCCGCCAGGAGCCGCAGAGGCTCCGAGGCCCACCCCGCGTGCCCAGGCGCCACTGAGCGTGGAGGCGGGGTCCTCCGCCCCTGGGCCTCCATCCCTACAGACCCCCTTGCCACGAGTCAGCGGTGCCCTGAGCCCCGGCAGTGCCTCGAGGCCCCCACCCACCTTCAGGACGGAAGGGAGGCCCTGCCCTCCCTCTGCAGACCTCTGCAGACCCTGCCCTCGAGCTCCGCACCATGGAGCCAGTGGCCCAGCAGAGACGGCTCACTCGCACTGGACGGGGCTGAGGTCCTTCCGAAGGGGAGCAGCCGAGTGACCGCAAACGAGTCCTTTCTGCGATGGCTTCGGCCACCGCGGGAGCTCTCTGGACGGGACCCTGGGGCTTCTGCAGCGGCGGCCCCGCCTGGGAGCCCGTGGGAAATGCAGGTCCCAGGCCCCGCCCCAGACCTGCCGCGTCACCCACTGGGGCGGGGCAGCGGCCAGGGCTTCCGGGAGCCACCCAGCAGCACGTGACCGCTGGGAAAATCGTAGCTTCCACCAGATGGACCTTTGTCGGCGAAGTGATGTCTCTGCTTTTTAATACGCTGTCTAGGCTTGTCAGAGAAATACAACTGATTTTTGTATTTTGACATTTGATCCTGCAGACTTGCTAAACACTATTTAATAGAGTTGGTGGCTTTATGGAAGATGACTTAAGGTTTTCTACATACGATCATGTTGTCTGCGCAGTTTTACTGTATCCCATTCTCCATGTATTTTTATGTCTTTATCTTGCTCTGCTGGAATGGCCTGGACTTCCAGCCTGACAGGGAATAGGAATGATGAGAACGGATAACCTCATCTTCCCAATCATAAAGGGAAAGCAGGCAGTCTCACCACTGAGGATGACCTTCACTGGAAGTAGCGCACTTATAGATGCACTTATATTGTGGACGTCATTTTCTATCCTTGCTTAGATGAGAAACTTTACATGAATGGATGCTTAATTTTGTCTAATTCTTTTGTCATCTCTTGAGATGACCAGTGTTTCCTTGTTATTGTAATATGATGAGCTACGTTTTTTCCTTAGTTAAGCAAAGAACACCTTATTTCTCCTTATTTCTGCTATATGTAACAGCATGATGCCTTAAGAAATAACTATTTCAATTGATGTATAATTGATTTACAATGTAAATTTCCATATGGATTCTTATTACATCTGCAAACCTCAACCTCCCACTCCATCCCTTCCGTACTACTATTTTAGTTTTGGCATTGTAATATGTATTAAAAAATACAGGTGAAAAAAAATAAATAAAAAATACAGGTGAGCATGCATGCCTATTAAAGAGCATGCCAGTGATTCCTACTCCCTGGAGAAAACAATCTTGTAGACAGACTAGCAGTCAGCTGAGGGTCATGTTGTCTTTGTTCTTAAGAATCAGTAGGTTCTCTGCTGTTTGTCAGATTCTTCTCTTGGGGGATCTGCTAGTATAACCTTATGCCTAATCCTAGTCAGGGTTTCTTGGAACTTCCCAACCTAGGCATCGAATCGGGGTCTCCTGCATTGCAGATGGATTCTTTACCAGCTGTGCTACCTGGGAATTCCTACATGTCCCACTGAGTTTTGAATCTTAAACCTTTTAAAATTTTAAACATTGGTCATGATTATTCTTTTTACTTTTGATGGGATTTAATTTGCTAAAATTTTGTTGAAGACTTTGGCATCTATATTCAAGAAGGAATACTGGTGTATGATTTTTAACGTCATTCTACTTTCCATTCCTTGAGAGCAGCTGGTGCTGATCTCACAGAATGAGTCGGGGAGTGTTTCCCCCTGTTCTACTAAGTAAGAATTTGTGTACAATTGATTATTATTTCATCAAAATTTGGTGTGACTCACCAGGGGAGCCATTTGAGCCTGGAGTTTTGAGTTTTCAACTACAGGCTACACTTCTTTAACAGATGCAGCACTAGTCAGTTTTCCATTTCTTCTGGAGTGAGCTTTAGTGGTTTGTGTAAGAATCTGTCTCCTTCATATACCCTGTAGAATTTTCTGGTGTAAAGCTCTTTGTGATACCCCCTTGACCTATTTGTTACTGGCCAGGCTGGGGCTTCGTGGCTGTGCGTGGGGCGTCTGTGGCCGTGGTAAGTGGGGGCCTGTGGTTGGGGAGCAGTGGGGCTTCCGTAGCTGTGGTAAGTGGGGGCCTGTGGTTGGGGCGCGTGGGGTGTCTGTGGCCGTGGTAAGCGGGGGCCTGTGGTTGGGGCGCGTGGGCTCTCCACCGTGGCAGCCTCTCGTTGCAGGCGGGGCTCCAGAGCTCAGGCTCAGTACTGGCGCCGCTGGCTCAGCCGCCCCGGGGCGCACGGGGTCTCCCTGGATTAGGGACGGACCAGTCTCCTGCACTGGAAGGTGGACCGCTGCCCACTGGGCCACCAGGAAGTCCTCCTTATCCTTCAATACCTTAGAATCTACAGTAATGGCAGCTCCCTCATTCTTGATACTATTTGTTTTTCTTCACCAGTTCAGCTAAAGGGTTTGTCCATTTTATTTGTCTTCTCAAAGTACAAGCTTTTGCTTTCACTGACTGCCTAATGCGAACACCTGGTCCTACATGAGATACCAGATGGAAAGAAGGGGGTTAGTGTCCTCCGCATAAATCTGGGATTTATCATCAATCACCTTACAGCTGTTTTACAGCTCCACTGGGGCGCCTGTACCCCTGGGATATACAATGGCAAGTCAGAAACATGTGCCTCCTCCCAGAAGCTTCTTCGAGGCTGACACACACTGTTCAGAGTTAGGCCTTCGGATGCTGGAGCTGTGTTCTCCCCCGCCCGCCTCAGGATGCGCCACGGTCAGGGTGAAGAGCAGAGGACTAGGCGGGGACCGGGGCAGGGAGACCCCAGGATAAAGGGCCCCCCTGGAGCACCGTCTGGAAAGGAAACTGGCCGCTCTCGCTCGCAGCTGAGCTTGAGGCCCTCTCTGCTTCTGCAGACGCCTCTCGGGTCAGCACCTCCTCAGAGCTGCTCTGGACGCTCCCCTCCCCGCCCCCAGCTCTGCTCCAGGCCTCAGGCCGTCCCAGCTCGGTGCTCAGTGCCCACAGGAAGCCTGGTGATGACGGGCTGGCAGCGAGCACCAGCTCCCCCTACAGGCTGCTTTGGGCGCAAACAGCAAGTGGGTTCTGAGCAGCAATACAAGTGCTTCTTTCTACAACCCAACTCGCTGCCTCCACTTAGGAGTCAGGGAGAAGAGACCAGCTCGTGGGACTTCCCTGCTGGTCCAACGGTTAAGACTGCACCTTCTAATGCAGGGGGTGAGGGTTCAATTCCTGGTCAGGGAGCTAAGATCCCAGCTGCCACGTGACCAAAAAAAAGTCAAAACGTAACACAAACAATATTATAAAAAACTCAATCAAAAAAAAAAAAAAGAAAGAAACCAGCTGGTTCATCTCCAGGGGCGGGTCTCTCCTCTGTGCATCACTCATGAGCCACAGGGCCACAGTCCCAACAGCCCCTCACCCATTTTCTGTACAGGTCCTAGATGAGTGGTGAGCATCTTTTACAGATGACTGTTTCCCCAGGACTGTAACTACGGGAACCTGCAGGCAGCAAAGGGAGCCTCCTGCACACCAACGCCTCTGCTGACATCAGGGCCTGTTTCTGGGCCTCACCTTCTCCTTCTCTGGACAGAGCTCAGGCCCTCAGAGTCCAAGTCCTGGTCCCAGCCCTGGCTGGCCGACCCCTGGCGCATCACTGCCCCCCTCAGCCTCAGTCTCCTCTGTAATATGGGACGGCAGCCCACCTCGCTAGGTTCTCAGGACTGCATGTGCTGATGGGCAGCACCGTGGGAATGTGGGTGAATGCAGGTGGAGTGGACCTTAAGGGTTCTGGGTAGGGTGCGTTTTTGTATCGATCAGCAGTTCTCAAAGTGTGGTCCTGGGAACCTAAGAGAAACACAAGTTCTCAGGCTTCTTCTACACCCAAGGAAGCTGCAGATGCCGGGCCTGCTCACCCTGCTGACAGCCCCCCAGGGGATGCCGTCTCAGACAGACGGCCCAGATGAGCAAATCTTAAAACGAGGTCCTTCTCAACTGCAGAGCTGACTCATCCTCTGGAGGCAGTTATCAGAGAAAATGCTATTCCGGCAAGAGAATGGAACCCTGCTCCCAGCTGCAACGCCAAGGCCCTCTGGGACTGTCTGACACTGGCAGGCCAGTCCCCTGTTGCAGCCAGCGAGGCTGAAAAGTGGGCTTTATCCCTGTTTCACAACAGAAACCAAGGCTCGGAAGCCGCCTTTGGGAGTGGCAGCCGTTCCTCAGGCAGCACCCGCGGGCCTGACTTGACACTAGCGCTGGAGAACAAATGAAGAGCAGGGACGGTCGCTGCTCTGAGGAGGAGAGAAGCTGGCCAGAGACCAGGCCCAAGGCCTGGGCCACATTTCTATTCGACAGGTAGGCACCACCACCTGCACTTCTACCCCACGCTTACTGCTTCAGGATCTACTTTTTGAATGCAGTTCTAGGGTTTTGGTAATTGTCTTAGATGGAGAAAAACATTAGGCAGTGTTCATTTGCTATCAGTCAAGCTAAAAAAAATACTGATTGATTTTTTAATCAATCACTTGCCTTATAAGTGACTTCTGGACAAAATCTTCTCCCGGAGTCTCTCATTCCACCTACTATGTGATTTAACACTGCCTTACCTCTAAAGCCTTTTACAGTTTGATTCAAACACATGCTTTTCCACACCTCCTCTTACTAAGCTCCACAGTAACCCTGTTAGAACTTCCCTGTTCATTTTCCACATGAGAAAAGGGAGGCTCAGGGAAGTCACAGTACTAAGCATCAGAATCATCTGTTCAACAAACATTTACTGACCTTGGGAGCATGAGTGCCTAGATGTGACCCCCGACTCAAGGCCCCTGAGGATGGCCGACCTGCCGTGCAGACCTGCTCGGGGCGGGGCGGGCAGAGGGTGGGCGAGAGGCGCAGGGAGGGACACGGTGCAGACAGCGTGGATCTCACAGGTACGTTTATTCAGCCCGAGGGCAGCGGCACTGCAGCACGTCAACATGGGGTCCCACGTTCCCTGAGCACAGCCAGGCTGGTGTCCCATCCGTGGAAAGCTGGTTAGTGATGGCCATGAGCCGACGCGGGGCTGGAAGCTTTCCAAAGAGAAGCACAAGGTAGAAACAGCTTAGGAGGGGAGGGAAGGGCAGACTGCAGTTCGTCATGTAGGCCCGCACTGGCAAGCCCGAGGTGTGAAGGACGACTCCCAGTGCCAGGAGGGGCACGGAGGGCCTGGGGAGCCCACCTGGGCACAAAGAGCAAGGGCAGGGAAGTGCCCGCCCCAAGCTCACGGGCCAGCCCTGAGTCCGTCCAGGGCTCAGAAGGCTAGTTTCACTGCCACGTGGAAGGGGAGTGAAGAGGTATCTAGCACCAGAGCGCAGCTTTACATTTTCAGGGCAGCCCAGTCACACAGGTAACTCCTGCATCCCCCTCCTGCTGGCACCAGCTAACTCTGATCAACTCGCTTCACCCCTGGGAGCTACATTCAGCCCAAGGGCTGAGCGATGCTGTTTAAGTTCCGTCTACAGGAAGCAGAACACCAGGCTGTGCTTCAACGGATGAGCAGTCTGCGTTCCAACAGGTCCCCTCGGGGCCTAAGCGCTCACTGAGACAGCTGCTGGCTTCAATTCACAATAACGAGCTACCTTGTCCTGAAAAGGCATGAGGGTGTTTTTCACTCCCCACCCATTTCAAGCAGAAATCTTACCTTTCAAGGCTTTACTTCTTTTATCTAAAATAAATGGAAACAAAAATTGGTCATATCAATTCGTTGCAAAAATGCCTCTAGCCAACTTATTGTTAAAATCATCATCTGGCTGAAAAGTTCATACCTTAGGTAAAGCTGTTAAGTGAAGCTTTCAGAAAATAGTAATCCTATAGTGCTTCAAAGCCACAAAGTGGTAAAAGTTCTTCCACAGATGTTCTCTGAACAGTTAAACAGCCCTTCATGATCTGCAGGACTTTTCACTCCCCACCACATCCCAAACTCCAGTCCTGCAGTTTAAAGTTTTCTCCTTTCTTCACTCTTTCTTATTCTTACACAATTGGGCCTCATCTCTGCTCTACTGAGAACCAAGTGGTTGCTCTGCTTCAAGTTTTATTATGAAAATTCAGATCAGTGGAAAAGGTACAATAGAATAGTGTATACCATGCCACTTCACCCCTAAAACTTTTAATCTGCATCTCTTAAAACTAAGGACGTCTCCTATGCACTCTGAATATTGTCACACCTAAGAAAGTTCACAGCTCCCTGGTATCAAAGCCTTGTTCAAATCTCTTACTGCCGACACAGCTCTCAGACGCCCCCTGTTTTGACAAAGGACAGCAGGGCTTCTGGTGTGCCCTGCTAGGTAAGGGCCATGGTTTCTTTACAATATGAACTGTGATTCCTTTGGAAAGGAATTTCCTTCCTGACCTCCAACGAATCGAACAAAGAAACTTACCAGCACTCCTGATTTTATAAACGATGTAGGCCATCAACCCTGTTCCTACCCAAATCTCCTGGTAAACTTGGGTATAGTAGGGTTTCATGGGGATCCAAACTTTCTTAATAAGACTCTGAAGCATCTGAAAAGGAGCACAGTGGTTAAGTATTACCATGACTGCTGTTTTAATAAACCTAACTGCTAAGACGTTTCCCTTTATTAAGTTTGACCCTATTTCTCAAACTATTCAGTGGGCAGCAGCCTCTATGCCAGACCTGCTCCCCAAAGCCATCCCAACATCTACATGGGTGCTGTGATCTCAAGAGCTTTCTGAGCTCCACACACTGGCAACACCCCCAACCCTGGCCACCCAGGCACTCGGCCACTTCACATTCCTCCAGGCCCAGTGCTCTCCCAGCCTACACTGTCCTTGACAGCCTGCCTCTGAAGGCTACCCTCCACCAGTGTCCCCAAATTATGCCCCAAACCACAAACTTTAAAACTAGTACATTTGCATCACCGTGTTAAGAGTTGTCTGCACTCGATGCTGAAAAAGAACGTGGTGATTTCCCTGTGACATTAACGCCCAGGCTTGGGCTCACGTTCATCCAGTCAATCTCAGTCCTTCTCTAAGTTCAGCGGTACTGAGACATAACTGACACATAGCCTGTGCGGTATTTATGGTGAACACCACAGTGGGGACCTGACACGTGCACCTTCTGGATGAACTTCCCCCATTCCGTTAAGTAACACGCCCATCACCTCACTGTTGTTTTTTATTTATTTATTTATTATTATTATTTTTAAAAGAACTTTCAGTTCTATTCTCTTAGCACACTTCAACTATGCAATTCAGTCTTAGGACCTACAGAGTGTTACAAGCATCCCAGTCTTGAAGTCTACTGTTAAATACAGAGAGTCTGAGAGAACGCTGTCACTTCATAAGAGATGCAGTAATAATTTATTTAATCAGTAAAATAATTACTGGATTTTATTAGGAAAAGCCATCACATTCTGAAAACTGACATAGCTCAACTTTATGTGCAGTTCTCAAAGCAATGCTTTTGCTCATGTTTATAATTCACAAGACTCTAAAATCAGGTGCTCTCATTTTCATTTTAATAAGCTTTGCAACATCCAAGGTGATCTACTAAACTATCGCCACTCAAATCATCGTGAGGAACACTGACGTCTAAGTACTCATCTTACTAGGCAACGCTGCTCTGGCTTCAGTCAGCAAGGCCGCCCCAGCCCCAGGCTGATCGCACCTCACCAACCGTTCCTTTCACATCTCTACTTGGCTACACAGAATTTCACCTCAGTTTCCTCTGGTTTTCCATGAGTGAAACCTGTATTGTGTGACCATTATTTACTCAGCAGATGTGAAGTGTGCATGTTAAGAGGCGGCAGGCATGGTTTCCGGAGCTGAGACACAGGCTCCTAAAGAGCCAGGAGCTCCTGGGGGAGCAGTGTCCTCAGCAGAGGCAAGGCCGAGACCCCGCGGTCAGGACGTGCCTGGAGTGGGAAGGCCCTCGGGAAGGCCGTGGCGGCTGCCGGGGCTCGCGTCTGGACTGTCCTTCTTGCCGGCTAACTTGAACTATCCCGATTTCTTCATCTCTAAAGCAGGGATAAAACCACCACTGCCCTCGGAGGGCTGTGGTGAAGACAGAGGTGCTGCTCTGCGTCACAGCACCTGCTGCGCCACGGCAAGCGTTCATACACACGGCATTGCAGCTGCACTGGGGCGGCAGGCGGCCAGAGCACGGAGGGCCTTGGGGGCCGCAGCAGAGCGCGTGGTTCTTACCCTAAGGCTGTCACACAAACCTAACACACTTGTGAAGCACTTGACATGCTTATCACCTGCACCACAGGAGGAAGCTGCCTGAGCTCACCCAGCTGGATCTGTGCCTTGTGACTGAGGATCTGCTCTGAGGCCTGGCTCCCAGCTCATCCCAGGAGAGCACAGACCCAGGCTGAGGCCCAGGCCTGGAGGCTTGTCCCCAAGTGGCCTGGGAAGACGTGGCGGTGCCCTCATGCGTCCTGTCCCCAAGCAGTACTTGGATGCTCCATCAGAGCACAAGACTCCAAGAAGCCAACGGTCCCACTTCGAAAGGCACCAGAAAGGATGCCACAGGACGTGGAAGCGGCCTCTGGAAGCCCCAGACGGGAAGAGTTCAGAGGTGCTGAGCGTATTCCTCTCCTCGCTGCGTCCAGCACTGACTGGGAAGGAAGATCAGTGGGCTTGGAAGCCTGTGAACCTTGGGTTCCTACATGAGTTCTGCCTACTTTGCCCTCCACCTTGGGCAAGTCTCAAAGATGTCGTTTCAGAGGTTTCCCTTTCTGTGAACCACAGACAGCTCTACTTGCCCTGCGGGGCTCTCAATGGAATTTCAGGAAGAAACATAAAGGACCCTGGCCTGCCTGTGCACTGTCGCTCAGTCGTGTCCTACTCTTGCGACCCCATGGACTGTGGCACGCCAGGCTCCTCTGTCCCTGGGGATTCTCCAGGCAAGAATACTGGAGTGGATTGCCATGCCCTCCTCCAGGGGATCTTCCTGACCCAGGGGTTGAACCCAGGCCTCCAGCATTGCAGGCTCATTCTTTGCCCTTTGAGCCACCAGGGAAGCCCGGCCTACTGCCTGGTGAGGAATAAAAACTCAGTAAATGATCACAACAAGCACAGAAGGGACCTCTGCAAAAGGCCAGCTGGCTGCAACAGTACTAAGCTCTCGGGGTTCTACAGAGGACTTAAGCTTAAGAAGATGACGGCAAGGCCCAGGCCCACTAGAGGCCTTGGAGCAAGGCCAGAGGAAGACCTAGAAGGAAAGTGCAAAGCAAACCGGGCAGGTCAGAGGCCCGAAGAACAGACCAAACTAACCGCCTGTTATCTGGATCTGCTGCTCAAGGCCCAGGCCCCTGGCCTTCTCTCACTTAAAATGATCTGAGAGACAGTATGGTACTGGCACAAAGACAGATATATAGATCAATGGATCAGAATAGAAAGCCCAGAGATAAATCCACAAACCTATGGTCACCTTATCTTCGACAAAGGAGGCAAGGATATACAATGGAAAAAAGATAACCTCTTTAACAAGTGGTGTTGGGAAAATTGGTCAACCACCTGTAAAAGAATGAAACTAGAACACTTTCTAACACCATACACAAAAATAAACTCAAAATGGATAAAAGATCTAAACGTAAGACCAGAAACTATAAAACTCCTAGAGGAGAACATAGGCAAAACACTCTCCGACATAAATCACAGCAGGATCCTCTATGACCCACATCCCAGAATATTAGAAACAAAAGCAAAAATAAACAAATGGGACCTAATGAAACTTAAAAGCTTTTGCACAGCAAAGGAAACTATAAGCAAGGTGAAGAGACAGCCCTCAGATTGGGAGAAAATAATAGGAGACGAAGCAACAGGCAAAGAATTAATCTCAAAAATATACAAGCAACTCCTCCAGCTCAACTCCAGAAAAATAAATGACCCAATCAAAAAATGGGCCAAAAAACTAAACAGGCACTTCTCCAAGGAAGACATACAGATGGCTAACAAACACATGAAAAGATGCTCAACATCACTCATTATCAGAGAAATGCAAATCAAAACCACAATGAGGTACCATTACACGCCAGTCAGGATGGCTGCTATCCAAAAGTCTACAAGCAATAAATGCTGGAGAGGGTGTGGAGAAAAGGGACCCTCTTACACTGTTGGTGGGAATGCAAACTAGTACAGCCGCTATGGAAAACAGTGTGGAGATCTCTTAAAAAACTGGAACAGAACTTCCATATGACCCAGCAATCCCACTTCTGGGCATACACACCAAGGAAACCAGATCTGAAAGAGACACGTGCACCCCAATGTTCATCGCAGCTCTGTTTATCATAGCCAGGACACGGAAGCAACCTAGATGCCCATCAGCAGACGAATGGACAAGGAAGCTGTGGTACATATACACCATGGAATATTACTCAGCCATTAAAAAGAATTCATTTGAATCAGTTCTAATGAGATGGATGAAACTGGAGCCCATTATACAGAGTGAAGTAAGCCAGAAAGATAAAGACCATTACAATATATTAACACATATATATAGAATTTAGAAAGATATTAATGATAACTCTATATGCAGAACAGAAAAAGAGACACAGATTTATAGAACAGTCTTTTAGACTCTGTGGGAGAAGGCAAGGGTGGGATGTTTCAAGAGAACAGCATCGAAACATGTATACTATCAAGGGTGAAACAGATCACCAGCCCAGGTTGGATGCATGAGACAAGCGCTCGGACCTGGTGCTCTGGGAGGACCTGGAGGGAGCCGGTGGAGAGGGAGGTGGGAGGGGAGATCGGGATGGGGAACACATGTAAACCCATGGCCATTTCATTTCAATGTATGACAAAATTCACTACAAATAAAAAAAAAATGATCTGAGACCGCTACAGGGCAGGTATACTGCAAATGCTCACCTCCCATCTGCCTTTGACTCAAGATTTCCACGTTAGGTCAGACAAGTGAGTGTCCCAGAGGTCCCCTACTTCTGCCTGAGTCCACTCTGTCCAGCCACGTTTCCCAGCTCTGCGTGGGTTTTATTAGCGCCCATTCCTTCAAAGGCCCATCGTAGTCAAAAGCCAGATGGGAGTGCACTGTGCCCGTTTAAGTCTGCAGTTTCTGGCGCGCTATGCCAACAGTAAACCGCCACCTGAACCTACACATAAGACCGGAAACGTCTGACCCGTTGAGCCCGGACCAGGCTTCACAGGCTGAAAGTCCGTGCAATTGAGGTCACCACCTCGGATCCCCTTCTGGTGCCCGTCTCGCCCCTCCCATGGCCTTGTCATACGTATAGGGTAGCTCTGAGAACAGTGAGCAGCGAGGAACCCTTGAGGGACAAAGGCGAGAGGCCACTAGACGTGGCGCCGAAGTGCCGGCTGGGACCCTGGCTCCATCACTTACTAGCCCCGTAACCTCGGGAGAGGTGGCTGACTTGCATGGCCTCCCTTTACAGCGGGGGGCCGCGAGGGAAAACGCGCGTGGGCAGCGGGGGCGGTTGGGCCCCAAGGTCAGCGGGGGTCGAGGTGCGGCTGTGGGAGGGCCGGGGAAGTTCCTGCCCGCGGCCGTGGAGGCCATACGGGGCCCCGGGTCTCCGCCGCGCGCAGATCCCAGCCACACACTCACCTCGGCCAAGGACCAGAGAGAGACTCAGGAAGCCCCTGCCGAGAACAGCAGACTCGGAAAGGTCACTCTGCGCGCAGACGCCGCGCGGAGCCCGCCGGGAAGGCGGAAGGAGCGACGGTGCCCCTGGCCAGAGCGCCTACCTGACCGCGCCTGCGCACCACAGCGCCCCCAGCGGCTCGGCCGGATGGAGGCCAACAGCGCGAGCGTTGGGGGAGGGGACGTGGCGGGGTTTTGTGACTTAATAAGGTGACCAACCGTCCGGATTTGCCCGGGAGTGGGACTTCCTGGGCTGAAACAGGGAAGGTCTTGGACAAACAGGACGAGTTGGTCTACCTGATGACGGGAGTCTCTGCTTGCTGTGTTAATGGCCGAGAAGCCGAGTCTCCCACCTCTGGGTTTCTTGCCATTTCTCTTTGTGTTATCAACATTCTTGCTCTGCATGTTTTTATGCATCAATTCCGTGCATAGTAATTCTACTCAATGGACAATATAAATAAAGACTTAATACAGGGACTCCAGACACTGGACCTAATAAACGTAGGTTTTAAAAAGACCCATGCTTAATATGCACAAGGAAACACAAAATAAGGCTAAAAAATTAAGCAGAAAACTGGAAATTGTAAAAAAAATGAAACAAAAGAAAGGCACTGAATTGACTTGAAAAAGAGCCAAATAGAAATTTGATTGATTTATAGCAACAGATTAGACAGTTGAAGAATCACTGAATTGGAGGCTGGGTTAGAAAAAACCATTCAGCAACACAGACAAAAGAGAGGAACAGCATGAAAGTCTACCATAATATAACCGCCAATCTAGGATTCTCTGCATGAGGAAATTAGCAGTCAATGAAGAAAGCGAAATGACATTTTGGACCAACTAAGACTGAGGGAATAATCAGCAGTAGATCTGCAGATTAAAAAAAAAATTCAGTGTTCATTATTCAGGCAAAAGAAAAGTGAGTTCAGATGGAAGGGTGGGGAGGAGAAACAGCAGTGAACTGGCCCCGCTTCAAAGGGAAGAAAGTTTAGGGTTAAATGAAACTGCATCAAACTCGGAAAGCTTGTCGTCTTACAGGACTGATGCTCAAAATGTGCTCTGGGGGTTTGCGAGCCTCCTTAGGGGTCAAAACTGTTACTCACAATAATAGTAAGATGTCATTGATCTTTTTCATTGGAATTTTCTCGCAAGTGTATGCTGGAGTTCTCCAAGGCTATATGACTTGTGATGTCACAGCAGAATGAGAACCCAGTTGTCGGCCATGAAGGCAGGCATTAAGAGGTCTGTGAAAACGTAGACGTGTCCCTCTTCCCAAACACAAAAATTGGGGGGCAAATATAGTGACTTTTCTTGATTATTCACTTTAACACAAAATTTTTTTATTAATATTATAAAATTAATTAAAAAAGTAAAACCTTTCTCAGTTGTACCCCCTAAAAAAGTAGATAGAACCCACATAAACAAAAGCTCTCTAGGGTCTTCAACTATTTTTTTTTTTTTTTGGTAACACTGAAAAACCACTCACTTTTATTAATCAAGATACATTAATTTTACACAGATGGAATAAAACCTTTTACAATTGTTGTTTGATCCTTGATTAAAATACAGATTACAAGCTTCTAAAAACTTTCCTGTTTCTCTGATGAAATGATCAGAGGATGTGATTTATATGGTTTACAAAATGGAGGCTAATTTAGTAAACATGGATAGACATTAATTATATTAATATGACTTTTCCAGAAAGAATATACTTACATCAGATAGAAGAGAAGGTGTCCTTACTTCAAGCCTGCCAGATAGTATGCATGATTTCTCTATGAACAATTTTTAAGAGTGTAAAGGAATCTTGAGACAAGGACAAAGTCTGAAAAACACTCTTAGAAAAAGAATGTTTTAGACATAAAATTGCAGAGGACAAAAAGCACTTAGGAAAAACCTCAAGGAGTTATTTCAAGACAAATCATTTCAACTTAAAACTCCTCTTGAGATCAACAGAATTTTAATGTCCTTAGTTGCTAACCCAACATGGCCCTCAAGAAACATGGCCCATGGTCAAAGAAAACAATGTTTAAAGAATGGGCCATCCAAGCAGATTTATTCAAAGTATAAAATGCTGTATTTTGTGGGTGAGGAGGGTCAGTGAAGATATGAAAGTTATTTTGGGCAAAGCTTCTCCTGCCATGGCATCAACATCATTTGTAATTGTCCTCTGCTGTTTTCCCTTTAGGCCTGCAGCCCCACAAGCTTTGGGAATGCAAATATGGGAAACCTCCACCAAGGCCCACTCTGGGGCCTTCCCATGTGCCCTGACCTAGGTGTCCACTTGCCTATGCAGAACTATCAAGCTGCCTCTTGTGAACTCTGGACTTTGGGCGGGAATGCTGGATGAGCTGGGCCAAGTGACTAAAGAGGGCCAAGAACTACTCATGAAAGGAAGGGGGCTCAAAGCAGGCCCTGGGGCAAGCCTGTGGCATCTCCAGACCTGTCACCCTCAAAGAAGACTCACAACTGAAGCAGCAGATCCAATCTATGCAGCAGTCCACTGAAAGGCTCTTAGTCTAAACAAGTGACCTCAGCCACGTGCCCTGCCGACTCCTCCGCCAGGGGTTATGTATCACATTGCTTGTTAGCATGCAGTATTCAGCTACCTTATGTTGTTATAAAATACTGTAGTGCTTAATCTGGTTTTTGGACTTCCCTGATGGCTCAGTGTTAAAGAACCTACCTGCCAATGCAGGAGACACAGTTTAGATCCCTGGGTTGGGAAGATCCCCTGGAGAAGGAAATGGCAACATGCTCGTTTTCTTGCCTCAGAAACCCCATGGACAGAGAAGCCTGGATACTTCTGGTCTTCAGTAAACTCCTGGGGTTTACTCAAACTGATGTCCATTGAGTCAGTGATTCCATCCAGTCATCTCATCCTCTGTCATCCCCTTCTCCTCTCGCCTTGAATCTTTCCCAGCATCAGGGTTTTTTTCAGATGAGTCAGTTCTTCGCATCAGCTGGCCAAAGTATTGGAGTTTCAGCTTCAACATCAGTCCTTCCAATGAGTATTCAGGACTGATCTCCTTGTACTAGTAATGTACTAATAATGTACTAGGGAACACAAATGGGATTTGCAGTCATTGAAGTGGATAACAGAGGATGACATGGCTGGATGGCATCACCTACTCAATGGACAGGAGTCTGAGCAAACTCTGGGAGACAGTGAAGGACAGGGAAGCCTGGCGTGCTGCAGCCCATGGGGTCACAAAGAGTTGCACATGACTGAGCAACTGAACAACAGCCTATCTTACAAAATTCGAACGTGGTAGCCTTCACCAAAAGGATGAAGTTGTAGTGTTTTTCAGTCAAGGCTGAAGGACATACAGAGTCTCAATGACTTTATGATCACATTTTCTTGTCTCTCCCTTGCCCACAAATGTATGTGTGAGGCACACTTCTGATGGTTCAGTATTTGGATCAGCCAAAAATCCAAGGCCCAGATCTCATAATATTTTGGCGGTGTGGCCAAGTTAGGACCTGGAACTGCTAGCTCAGTACCATGTTGGGTTCATTTTTTAAAGAAACCAGTAGTTTAACCCGGTCTCGTCTGACTTCTGCCTGCACAGCTCTCATGCTGACCTCTTAACCGCCACTCATTGGGTATTTCCCAGTCCTAAACTGATTGACTCTCACACTGTGCTCAGTACAATGCTCTTCATGCTGCCCACGCATTCTTTCATACCACTCTTTCCTGGGAGCACACATGGTGCCTGACACTGCACTGGGCACTGATGATATTAAGGTGGACAGGCAGTAACGTCAATATCTTTGCTGGATTTTTCCTCTCTGCCTCTTCTTTCAGGCTGTTTTCTAGCTTCTGTCCACCTTCACTTGCTCTGGGCCTGGACCTTTTCAGCTGCTCTGAGGGTTCGAACCACCATCCATTTGCTGATCTCCAAATGTGAACCTCTTACCACCTGTCTCTGTGCAGCTGTTGGGAGGACACTGCCCTCGAGAAACGGATTTAGGAAAGAAGATGAACTCAGTGTAGTCAACTTCTGGCCCCACTAAATTCCATCCAGATCCTCATCTCAGCTACCAGAGCCCCCTGCCTTCATCAGAAGATTACTTCCCCTCCAAGTCCTGCTCCGCCCGGTTCTCCCGCAGGTGTCCACTTAGGTGTCATTTTCTCCAATCAGCCTTCCCTAACTTTCTTGCTCCTTTCCTCAAGTTAGGTGCAAGCTGTCCGAGGTTAGTAGGCTCTGGTTTGCCTTTCATCTGCCTCACCCTGAGGTCTATCACCACGACCCTGCCCTGGGCTAGGCGCTCAGGAGATACACAATAAACGTCTGTTCCTTCGAGGCCTAGATCACCAGGCATCAGACGGAGTAGCCCCGAGGGGGAGGCTGGAGAGACACTGGGGGTCCTGGTCTTGCACATCCATGGTCCCCTGACGCTGGGCCCGCCTCCACATGGCCGAACAACCCTGAAGGCCTCATTTCCCCAATTTTGGTAATGGAGAGCCGAGCCCCGAGTCACCCGGCCTCTGTGGGGGCGGAAGAGCAGCATTCCCAACAGGCCTAGCACAGCGCGTCGGCGCCACTGTGGCGCCACAAACTCCCAGCAGCCCCGGCGCGTGGAGGGCTCTGATTGGAGGCCTTGTGGTGGGGCGGGGCCAGCGGCAGGAGATTGAGGCGATGTGCCTCGTGGAGGGCTCTGATTGGAGGCCTTGTGGTGGGGCGGGGCCAGCGGCAGGAGACTGAGGCGATGTGCCTCGTGGAGGGCTCTGATTGGAGGGCTTGCGGCAGGGCGGGGCGGGGCCGCGGGCTCGCCATCTCTTCATCGTTCAGTCAGGAGTTCCCGCGTCGCCTGTTCCCGCTTGTCTGACTGGCGGTTGGGCCGGCGCGGAGGCCCAGCTGCGAACATGCTGCGCAAGCTCACCCTCGACCAAATCAATGATTGGTTTACTATCGGCAAGATGGTGACCAACGTGGAGCTCCTTGGCTCGCCACCTGCCTTCCCTGCAGAGGCTGCCCGGGACGAGGCCCAGCGCAGGGATGCGGCCCCCAGCTCTGACCCTGAGGCTGAGGGCCAGGCTGAGGCTCCAGCTGAGGTTCTGGTCCTGGACCAGGCCCAGGACCAGGCCCAGGCCCAGGACCAAAACCAGGAGCAGGCTCCAGCCCAGGCCCAGGCCCAGGCCATGCCGGCACTACCCTGGAGGTACGAGGCTGGGGAGGACAGAGACGGGTGGGCGCAGTTGTGGGCCTGGGCTCCGAGGACCTTGGCCGCCCCCACCCTGTAAGACCGCGTCCCTAGCCTTGGCCTCTCTGGTGAGGTAGCTGGGCATCAGACAAGCCCCAGTTTGTGGCCTGGAGCAAGTTAAACTTCTCCACTAGGAGTGGAACCTCTCCAGAGTTTGGGTCAGTGTAAAATCTTTTTATTGATAGGCTTTATTATTATTTTTTAGAGCAGTTTAATTTTACAGGAAAATTGTACAGAATGTAGAGTCCCAGGTATCTCCTGCTGCACCAACAGTTTTCCTCGTTGTTAGTATCTTGCTCTACTGTGGTATATTTGTATGTTTGTTACAACTGGCATTTATTTTGGACCCCAAGAAAATGAAATCTCACACTTTCCATATTTTCCTCATCTATTTGCCGGCAAACCAGTAGATACATCATTGTTAACTAAATCTATAGATAAGACAGACGGTTCATTCTTGGTGGCGTACAGTCTGTGGGTTTGGACAAAGCATGACGATATGTATCCACCATTAGTATCAAAAAGAGTAGTTCCCCTGTCGAAAAAATCCTCTGTTCTGCCTGTTCATCCCTCTTTGCCCCACTCCCCACCCCCAGTGGGTAGGCAACCACTAATTATTTTGTTATCTCTAGTTTTGCATTTTTCCCAGTGCCTTATAGTTGCTTCCCTGTGGTGGCTCAGTGGTAAAGAATCTGCCTACCAATGCAGCAGACTCAGGTTTGATCCCTGGGTAGGCAAGATTCCCCTGGAGAAGGAATTGGCAACCCACTCCAGTATTCTTGCCTGGGAAGTCCCATGGACAGAGTCTGGCGGGCAGCAGTCCATGGGGTTGCAAAAGAGTCACATCCGACTGAGCAACTAAACAACAGTAGTTGTTATCCTACTGTATGTGACCTCTTCAGATTGGCTTCTTTCACTTAGTATTATGCACTTAAAGTTCCTACATGTTTTTCCAGGGCTTGATTACTCATTTCTTTTTAAGTGCTGAATAATATTCCATTTTCTGGATGCACCTTGGTCTATTTATTGGACCACCACTGAACAATATCTTGGTGTATCCCAAGTTTGGCAGTCGTGAATAATGCTGCTGTAAACATTCTTGTGCAGGTTTTCTGGGCTCAGAAGTCTCAGCTTTAGTGTCAGTTTTAGCAGCAGCAGCAGATCTGGTCAGTAGAAACATCTGCTTACTCTTAAAGAAGGTCGGAGTGGAAGTACCTCTTCCCACCTGGGGAATCTGTATCACTGCTTGGCCCCTTCCCCTCAAGTTCAACACCTTTTACAGTTGAGATGGTGGTTTTGTTTTTAAAATTTTTTGCAGTTACTCTTGTTCATTGCTTCTCACCCCTACCCTTTGATCTAGTGGATGCACTTGAGCCTGAGTCAAGGTCTCATGGGCTGTTCCCAGACTTTGTAGACACGCTTCAAGCCTTTGTAAAGCCAAGTGGGACTTGGGATCTTCGGTAAATTTGTTTCTTGGGGGCAGGGAGGGGATAAAGAAACTCTGATACAGCTTTCCAGTTGCTGTTTTGTTTCATTCTCACACATTTTGTTTCCTTGAATTGCTCTGGCAAATGATCCCTTAGCACCTAACCCCCGCCGCCCGCTGCCCTGCTCTGCCCTGTGCTCCCTAGGCTTAATGGACAGAGCGGTATTGCTTTCAAATAACTCGTTGTTGAAGTAAATTATTATTGACTTTGTCAGAAATGACAAGCCGGATTTAAATGTCCTTTTAACTACTAAGGACCAGTTTTAAAAATTTTCAATTCTTCATGGGCTAAGACTGTTGTAAAGTCAGTAAAAATGAGTTTTCAGAGTAATAAAATGAAAAAAGATAAAATACAAGCCCCATTATTAAGATTATTGCAATCAGCATGTAAAATTACTTTGTAAATGCAGTAAATGCTTGCCTACCACCAATGAAAAGGCAAAAAATTATGACACTGAAAGATACACCCCCCTCCCCCAGGTCAGTAGGTGTTCAGTATGCTTAAGAGTGGAGAAGTAGCTCCAGAAAGAATGAAGAGGCTGAGCCAAAGTGGACACTGCCCAGTTGTGGATGTGTCTGGTGGTGAAAGGAAGTCCGATGCTGTAAAGAACAGTATTGCATAGGAACCTGGAATGTTAGGTCTGTGAATCAAGGTGAATTGGAAGCGATCAAACAGGAGATGGCAAGAGTGAACATTGACATTTTAGGAATCAGTGAACTAAAATGGATGAGAATTGGTGAATTTAATTCACATGACCATTATATCTACTACTGTGGGCAAGAATCCCTTAGAAGAAATGGAGTAGCCCTCATAGTCAACAAAAGAGTTTGAAATGCAGTACTTGGATGCAATCTCAAAAGTGACAGAATGATCTCAGCTTGTTTCCAAGGCAGACCATAGCACAGTACAAGTCTCAAACGTCTGCACATAACTGCTGGGAAAAGCATAGCTTTGACTGGACGGACTTTTGTTGGCAAAGTGACGTCTCTGCTTTTCAATATACTATCTAAGTTTGTCATAGCGTGAGCGCCAGAGAATTGATACTTTTGAATTGTGTTGGAGAACACTTGAGAGTCCTTTGGACAGCAAGGCGATCAAACCGGCCAATCCTAAAGAGAATCAACCCTGAATGTTTATTGGAAGGACTGATGTTGAAGTGGAAGCTCCACTACTTCAGCCATCTGATACAGAGAGCCGACTCATTGGAAAAGACCCTGATGCTGGAAAAGATTGAGGACAGGAGGAGAAGGGGGAGACAGAGGATGAGATGATTGGGTGGCATCACTGACTCAGGGGACATGAGTTTGAGCAAACTCCAGGAGATGTTGAAGGACAGGGAAGCCTGGTGTGCTGCAGTCCATGGGGGTTGCAGAGTCAGACACGACTTAGTGACCTTATAACAACAAAGCAGAGGGCCCTGTTGGGTCCACCTGATCTTGTGATTTACAGAAACTGTGAAATAATACATTGGTGGTGTTCTAACCTGCTGAACTTGTGCTGACTTGTGGCAACGGCAGGAAACTGAGAGTGGTGGATCTGGGATTCAGACATGAGAATCTGTCGCCTGGTACAGCGGCTGCTCAGAGGCTTGCTGACTGATGTCTTTTCTGTGCAGGAGAGCTTCGATGTTGGGAGAAGTTGCAGAGGAAGGCAGACTTTATCAGTGTAGGGTATCACACAGTGAAACCATATTAGAGAGGAATAGTCACTCAAGTGGGAAGAGTAGCTTGCATGAGTCATTGGAGTCTAGTCTGTGGGTACCGCTAAATCGGTTTAATGAGCCGTAAGAGTCATGACTATGGTTTTTCCAGTGGTCATGTATGGATGTGAGAGTTGGACTATGAAGAAAGCTGAGTGCCGAAAAATTGATGCTTTTGAACTGTGGTGTTGGAGAAGACTCTTGAGAGTTCCTTAGACTGCAAGGAGATCCAGCCAGTCCATCCTAAAGGAGATCAGTCCTGGGTGTTCATTGGAAGGACTGATGCTGAAGCTGAAACTCCAGTACTTTGGCCACCTCATGCGAAGGGTTGACTCATTGGAAAAGACCCTGATGCTGAGAGGGATTGGGGGCAGGAGGAAAAGGGGACGACAGAGGATGAGATGGCTGGATGGCATCACCGACTCGATGGGCATGAGTTTGAGTAAACTCTGGGAGTTGGTAATGGACAGGGAGGCCTGGAGTGCTGCGATTCATGGGGTCACAAAGAGTCGGACACGACTGAGGGACCGAACTGAAGAGTCATGACCACTAGCATTTAAAAACAGAGCAACAGAAAATTCCACAATGTATCATGATAGTTCAGATAAGAGTTGCTCTGTGAGATGGATGCATGTCTGGGTGGTGAGTATGGTCACGGTGTGAATTTCCTTCTGGAAGGAGGCCACGCATGAGGCCCTGTGGTGAGTGGTCAGAGATGGCCACGAGTAGGGAGGGGTGGCGAAGCGGGGTGGGAGGGTGAATGGTTTGCAGATGATACGTTCAGTGATATGGATCTCCTCTTGTCTTGTTTTGCTCCTTTGTGCTGATTGTGGGGTATGCTTTCTTTTATTTTTACATCCCCTTTCTTCACCTTGGCATGTGAAAAAGGAAATATTTTGTGACTGTGTTAGGCATTTCGAGCGTTTTCTGCCACGGTTGTCTGTGCGGGCTTTCTTTTGGAACTCGGAGCCTGGCCCTCAGCTTGAGGCTGGGAGCTGGCCACCCCGCCCTCTGCCCTGGGCTGGTCTGTGTGTGGACTGGCCTCTGTCTGCAAAGCTCACAGACTCCTGGCTCATGACGGTGTTGCTTAGCTTTCACTTTTATATCTTTTGATTCTCCAGCACCTTAGGATGTACTTGATCCCAGAGAAACTGCTACCGAAAGCTTTCAAATTGCCGTCATCTGGTGCTGTTACCCAGTTTCCTTTTTTCTTTAATGTCCCATTTCCTTCCTGGTGTGCTCTGCTGTGGGTTGAGTGCCTGCTGTGTTGAGCATTCTGCATGTGACACAGGCCCCCAGGCAGTCTGTGCTCTGGCAGATGAGGTCGGTCCTGTCTGACAGCTGCCCCTTGGCGTCCTCAGCTGTGCTGAGAGGCTGCTCCCAGTGCGGTGTCTCATAGGTTGGGCAGTGGGTGTGTTTGCCTCCACAGCATAAGACCTTTTCCTTTGGGCCCTGCCTTTCCGTGTCTAGGCCTTGCACAGATGTTAGTGTTTGCTTGTGTTACCGTCCAAGGAGTTCTGTTTTCTATTCAGTCACAAAGTCCCTGTTTTTTTTTTAAAAACCTTGTGTTTAACGGATGTAAGTTACTGGTAATTGCCCCATTCATTGGGAAAGTACTTGAGTGTCTGTGTCTTCCATGTACAGCTGGAGTAGGCTGATGGAGAGGAGGTGAGGAGGTGAGGTCTGGCGGGAGCAGGCGCCAGGTCAAGAGTTGTCTGCAGTCTCGGTGAGAAGCTGCCCCACCCGAGTCGTCCGGGGTCACTGGAGGGCGCCTGGAAGCTTTGTGCCTGGCCGCCCCCTGTGGTTCCCACTTCAGCAGGATGGCTGCCAGTTGAATGAACTGAATGGGGCCCAGGGCAGAAACAGGGAGGTCAGGTATCAACTTTATCAACGCACATCCTGTTGGCTCTGTTTCTCTGGAGAGTCCTTAGTAACACATCATCCAAGCAGGAGAGAGGAAGGTGGTAAAGACCAGGACAGGGGCAGGGGGCTGGTGAGCGATGGTGGGATTCAGCGTGGGTTATTAAGAGACAGGAGCTCTGTAGCCGGATCAGATGCAGGATAGGAGTGGGGAGCAGGCTCGGGTGACCTCGGGTTTCTGGCTGAGCCTTGGAAGTCGTTGCCCTCCCCTGAGGAAGGCTGGACCACAGGAAGAGCTGGCTCGGGGGGAGTACCGGGAGCTTGAGCTCGAACATGCTGACTGTGAAATTCCTGTCAGATGACGGTAAGTGCAGGTGGCCTGGGGTGGAGGAGAGAAGCCTCGCTGTGGGATGGACCAGTGGGAGTTTAAGGCTCTGGGTGGTGGAGCCCCAGGCCTGGAGCACGTGGTCATTTAGAGGTTGGTGAGATGAAAGGTGCAGAGGAGGCTGAGCAGGATTGCCGCCAGGGTCCGAGGAAGAGCAGGGGGAGAGCCTCTTTCACATGGGGCGCGCCTAGTGCCCAAGGCTGTATCTCTTACCCAGGGAGTTATTTTATGTTGTTTTCCCCACATAACTCCTTGAGGGTGGGGATTTTCAATTAATCTCCACTTGAGCACAGTACCTGGCGTGTAGCAGGAACTCAGGTGTCTGAGCGAATGAATTGTCTTTGTGGGTCCCAGTTATTTTTATTCTAAAAACGATGAGAGTTGCTTCCTCATTTGCTCCCATCTTGAATAAACCCTGAATCTCTTTACTCCTCTGACCAGAGCTGATTTCCTCAGGTTGGGGCAGGGGGGTGGGGGGCGTGTGCGTGTATAACACCCTGGCAACTATACCATAAAGTATTTGCAGAATAAGTATGTTTCACGGTGTATACTGTCACACACAGTCTTGTTTGCGATGTGATTTTTGGCTCCTCCACCATGGCAAGGGGAGTCTGGCCTGTAAAATTGGACGGATGGGTGGTGGTGTCGTTTCCTGAGAAGTGACTGGAAAACGCTCGGTGAAGTGTCGAAGAGTTACGCTTTTAGTCCGTGTCAAGTGTGTGGTTTTGATTCCTCTGTTCCTTTCCTGAATTTTATTTATCCTCTTAGTGAGCGAACCTCTGTGATCTGGGTTTGGAGCATGTTGATTTTAAGTTGCCCGTGGGCCTCCAAGAGGAGGTGTCAGGTAGGCAACCGGCTGTGTGTGTCTGGGGCTGGAGGGGCCTGCCAGGCAGATGTGAATCCCGCTCTGCCAGGCAGCATCTCTGTGCTGTTGGGGTGAGCCGTCGGACAGGCGTGCGGCCGTCTGCTCATCTGCCCGATGGGAACAGCATCACGTGCTTTCAGGGTCCGGACTGAATGAGCTAGCCATGCGGTGCTTAGCTCAGTGCCTGCGTGGAGAGGAACGGCTTCATGTTATTAAGTGGGTCGGCCTGGGGAGCAGCGCTGCCTTCTGAGAGCCGGCGCGGTGTCAGGTCTCCCGAGTCCTATCAGTGGAGTGGTGTCTTTATTCCTTACTGTTCCCAGGCGCAAGCTTTTGGCTGCTGTGCCGATACTTCATCTTTGTGAACCATACCTGAAGCTTTCCCAGTAGCTCTCTCCCCCATTTGTACCCCCCTTATGTTTTTAATCCTCATTCTTTTGCCAATTTAAAGTAAATACCCCAGTGTATAAATGTGTGGATCTAGTAGTATTTCAGGAAGTTATTTGTGTTATAATTTCTACTTGATTTGTCAATTTTTAAGAAACAACTCTAGTTTTAAACTATATACACTGATACTGACACGGGAATCATGGTTATTAGGTTATTGCCAAAAATGAAAGTGGGAGGCGGGAGCTGGGAATACCGAAGTTGGTGCGTCTTTCCACTCCCTTTCCAAGTCTGGTTGCACGGTCGGCTCGTGCCTTGTGGGCGACTCAGTGGTGTGGGGTTTGTCTTCTTCCTGGGCTACTGGGATGACCTGCCATCTACAGCTGCTTCAGTCACTGTAAGCTTTTCGATGGGAACTATATTTAAAAATTTATTTTCTTCCCTTCTGAACAGAGAGGATGGCCCTTTCTTGAAAGTGCTGTAGACTTGGTCATTTGTTTTGTTCAGTGGCTGTTTGAGGTGCCTTTGTGGGAGGAAAATATTTTAAGCCTCTTCATGGTGTGTATTTTCTGATACACATGCTGAGGCTGCCAGTTCTAGTACTGAATTTCATAGGCAGACTCCAAATTCTGTTTAAAATAAAAATTCTATGAGGACCTACCGTATAGCACAGGGAACTCTACTTACTACTGTGTAATGGTCTTTGTGGGACAAGAATCTAAACAAGAGTGGGTGTGTGTATATGTGTGATTGTACAGCAGAAACCAACACAACATCGCAAGTCAACTAGGCTCCCGTAGAAAGCACTCGGAACCCCTGTTTCCGTCACTGCCGCAGTGTTGAACCCCTTGTTTTCTGCTTCCTACATTCCCTGCTCAGTGAGCGGCGGTGCGCTTTGGGGAGCGTTTCTCTTTCCCACAGACAGCTCCCCCTCTGCTAACTCTCACAGTGATGGAGGAAGCCTTAGTTACCTTCTGAAAACCGGACAGAAAGGGAACAGGGGTGGAAGGTGTCTTTATTCTAAATCTGCTTGGGGTGTGTTTCCATTTACCTTGTCTCATTAACCCTGGTCAAGTTGACACCAGGACGGCCTGGAGACGGGAATGGCCGCCCACTCCAGTGCTCTCGCCTGGAGAATTCCATGGACAGAGGAGCCTGGCGGCTACGGCCCGTGGGGTTGCAGTCGGACACGACTGAGCGACTAACACAATACTGGTTTAAAGTATAGATCGACATTGATTGTTTTTCTTTGAGAGTAGCAGTTGCCGATGTTGTTAAACCAATTCATTTCCTTTTATTTATAATGTAGATCTGTGTTTTTTCTACTTCTCTTAATGTTGGTTGAGATGAAAAATGAATCTGTGTATTGAGATGAAGCACTGCTTTGCTTGCAGACCACACATTGTTTTCTCCCTCCCTGCTGCCCTCCCCCACCGAGAATGATTGATTCAGTCTTATAAAGATAAGATTCACATTAATCATTTATTTTATTCAATACATAGCTTCCTTTTAGAATAAAAGTCAAAGTTAATGTCAAAGTTAATTTGTCAAATTTCATACTTCATACTTTCATATAAATTTCATATTTCAAATTTCAAAATAAGACTTAGTTCCTGTGAGTTGTGTTTGAGGTATAAGAAAATACTTCAAACATTTTTTCAAAATATTTAGGAAACATTTTAGTTAAAAGCATACTATTCAGTGAAAACATTGCATTTTAAAAGTGGCTAAAAAAGGGATGCTATTTCAAATATTGGCTACATCACATAAATTTTAGCTTCTGATCTTGCAACAAACAGTAACATTAAGTCACATCACTTTCTCTTAATGTTAAGAGTTCTGATGCTAAGATGGTCACAAAAAAAGTCCTCTCTGGTTATAGGTAACTTAACTTGATGGGTAGTAATACGGTAGGTTCCATATTCGATGTGAGAGTGTTGGGAACCTATTCTTTGTGTTTCTGTCTACGTAACTTGAGATGGTGGGAATTTCATCTTTGCCTGGCCCCTCGGGGCTGCCCGCTGGGGTACCGGAGTGCTCGGGGCCCCCCTGCGGGCTGGCCCTGTCCGCGCTGCTCAAGAAGTCTCTCAGAACTTGCTTGAAGATGTAGACGATCTCCCATGGCAGGACATCATTTTCTGCCAGGACTTCTCGAAATCTAGAGGCAAAGCACTTGTGAGTGTTCAGTTTGGAAAATCTCTCTTGTCATAACCCTTTATCTCAAAAATTCAGCTTAAATAATGTGCTCATGTAGTTGTTATCCATCTTTTGAGTAAACTGCTTTAAAATTATGCGTCTAGTGAAGAAATTTTGAAAGTGACTTTAAAACATTTCCTAGCCAGTGAGATATCAACAGATTTCCTTTTTTCTTGTCCAGCCCATTCTTAGGGATTTTGTTTGCTGAGTATTTGATACACACGGTTTAAGGACTTATATGGTAAATAACAGTTTCCAGTCTAAATATAAGAGGAGCTTAAGAATTGATGGCAGACATCACGAGAAGAGAATGTAGTATTTTACCTGCTGAGAACAGTTCCTGTTTGACAAGGTTGAACCTGTGAGCAGAGAACTTCGAGCTGTCTTTGCTCAGTAGCTGGAATGGCTGCCTGGGGACTCTGGTAGCTTCTCGGCCAGTTGTAATCCACACCTGCTTTTTTCACTTTTTGCCCATTTTCGATCTCTTGTATCAGTCTCTCCCGTTCCTTCAGATGCCATTTTAATTCCCGAAGCAGAGTCTTTGTCACTGCGTCTGAGTCAGGGCAGCGTGTGGATTTGTAGGAATCATATTTTGGCCATTTCATCCGGCCAAAAAATGGCATTTTAAGCCTGTGGAAAAGCTCTCACTTGCTTATTTGCATAAAATGTTACAGTTCCGATCAGCAAATATTTGTTTCTTTACAGTAAATTTGCCAGAAAAGTGCATGAATTTTTCACTGGTTAGATATACAGGTCAGAGTAAGATTAGAATGGATTATTTCTAACTAGGTCAGTGCCCAAAACCAGGCTTTCGAAATACTTTTATGTAGCTAAGTAGGAATGAAATACAGTCAGAGATAATCTACAGACGGAACACTTTCTGAAAATAACACCAACACTTGCTATTAAAAGTTCTTAGGCGTCTCTGTAATATTAACATATAGGAAAATGCTGTTTGCAAACATAACTTCTGACTTAGGTTTTATACAGAGAAGGTTTAAAGGTTACCTGTGAAGTTGCTGGGTCCAACGTGGCCTGTTACTGAAGAGTTCACTTGAATTGGTGCTTCACACAGGCACGTCTCCTCCTGGATGGGTCCCCTGTTGAGAGAACTAGCCGCCTCCTTTCCCCACTGGAACCGCCTTTGAAATAAATAACTTTCTATGTTAGGAATGAGGCTGTGATGTCTTCATTTGGAGAGAGTGCTCATTAATTCACCTTGTAAGTAAGCTAGAAGAAATGACAAAAATAACTTACTATTTAATCTTTACAAATTACATAACGGTTTGCCTTTTGACTGTAGCTCAGTCTCTTTGAAAAAGATGCTGGCAGCTACAGATTCCGGTCCTAAATGCATTTAGACATATCTGTGGTAAAGAGATGAAGAAAGGTCGTCTGAAGCACCGCAGACGCGCTCCCAGCTAAAGGGAAGACGGCCGCGTGATGGGACGCTCAGCTGTGTGTAGCTGCAGGCCACAGTTAGTGCTGTATTTTTATGCCTGTAGAGCTCTAAAAATAACCATGTTGCCTTTATTCTTCAGCTTAACTTTCAGGCCATTTAGAAGCCAGGTCACTGTCCCCGCTAATGAAAGCATGGGAAAGGGATCAGACTTGACTCTTTGCACAATATACACACAGTATACATTCTGAGAAAACACGTTACAATTGCGCAAAATAGGCAAAGGATGCTAGCTATTAGTCATGTGTGAAATATTTAGTAAATGATACATTCTGTACACAGTTTTGTATTTCTTTCTAAATATTATTTAAATTTATATATTTAAACAAGTTGCAGTGCATTACATATGATGTTATATACACTGAAGTAGATAATTTTAAAATATACTTTGTGACCTCTAGAAACCTGGTGATAAGGCAATCTTGATTAAGGTCAGAAAAAAAATAGAGGCATAAGAACATATAAAGTTCAAAACAAAATCTTACAATTCATTATAGAAAATAGTTTCTGTGTTTTCTTCTGGAGCTGAAAGTGAAACTCGCACTTACTGTTGGGTGAGTGCGGGCGTGTGAGGTCCTTGTGAGGATCTTCTGTCCGAGAGCCCGTGTGTCTTTCCCTCGGGTGTGGACAGGTTCTTGACTCTCTGGGTCTGTGTTAAATGACTGCACAGCACTTCCCTTTTGTAGCATTTGTTTCTCGTGTTGCTGTTTGCTTCATCTGAGCTGTGACGAGTAGACGTCGTTCGTCCACATCAGACCTCCTGTCACATGCGATGCAGAGGGTGTGCGTGGCCACCCTGCCGCTCCTGTGACTCACGTGTTAGGAAACCCAGATGTCAGGGTGCATTATCTGCAACGAGCAGGTTTTCACATTGCATCGTGCATGCGCCGTGAGAAGGACGGGAGGAAAGTTTCTCATGACAGAACTGTCCTCTTGAATTTCCTCCCAACGGTACGCGAACCTTGTGGCTTCTCCCTCTGAATAACCTCCTTGTCATTGCTTTAGTTCTTAACATGCTTGCCTCTGAAGTGTCAGAGCTGTATGGGATGTGGAAGATGACCCACGTTTCTGTCTTGGGCTTGCTTGCTTGCACACCAGTGTCTGTCCTGCGTGTGCCCGGCTCTGACCCTTCAGCTGCGCTCACAGTGACTCTGCTGAGGGGCTTGGCTTTCTTTTCCGTGTACCTGTACTGTAATTCTCTTTTACAGGGCCCCGTTTAAATACCAACTAATTTTTTCTTTGGTCTGAGGGAAAGACATCATTTTCCCCTTGACCCCTGTTTGTCTGAGCTCTGGTTGTATTTCTCTTCACTGCTAAGCTACTGTCCTTTGAGACCAGGTTCTGTTCTGCCCGCCCTGGGGTTGCAGCTCTCCTTCCCTCAGCAAGTATCCTTGGCTGTGCCCAACTGTGCCAAGGCCCGGGTGCAGGTCGGGGACTGGCGGGGGGCAGCGGCGAGGGGCAGGGGGCAGCGGTGGACAGGCCGTTCCCGGCCCCGTGGGCTCCGTGGGCAGATGAACCCGAGCCCCCGAGGGGTCAGTGAGGTGGTCCTGGCACACTCGAGGCCTCCCTGGCTGGCTGTGGGAGTCGGGGAAGGCCTTCTTGGGAGCGGGCTGTCCTTTGAGCAGAGACCTAAGGGTCAGTGAGCAAGCCACATAGAGGACTCCTTGAGGGCAGTCTCCCACCTCCCCTTGACCTGTTAGCACCTAGCTGACTCTTGAGACTTGCCCAAGTCCGACCTTCACAGCACGTTTCCTACCACCCTGACACATTCAGTACATTTCCCTTTGATCATCCTCAGATAAGCCAGTTTTTCTAATACTTAGGCTGTGCTGCCTGTAGTGTTATAGATTTTGTTTCTTTTGTCCTGGCTCCTGAGATTTTTAGACTGAAATGGGGCCCAGATGCCATTCCCTGACTACAGCAGGTTCCCTACTGTAATGTAGACAGAGAACAGAGATACTTAGATCCAGGTAAGGAAGCACCTTTGCATTAATCCTGCCTGTTCATCAGAGTATAGTCAGAATAATGTTGGATTTTATTCATCAAACATTTTAGTAAGTTGAATAAGTGAATTCTTTCTAATTAATTATAATCTCATGAGGCTGTTTTGTGTGGGAGACATGAAACTTGACCTGTGGAGCAGGTAGGTTGATTCCCTTTTGGTTACTGTCATGGCTTTCTAGGCTACATCTCGGCTGAATTGTAGAAAATTTTATAAGACAGTGAAATAGGATCATATCATCTCTAGTGTGCATGTGTGTAAAAGTCTAAGATGTATAAGGAAGTACTTAAATTTAAGTCTAAAAAGACAAAATTTTGGAATCCTGAAGGGCAGGCTAAGGAGTCAGATTGTATATATGCAGATTTTATATATTTATGGTCAGGGCCGCCTTATACAGTTCTCAGTAGCTTTCTATTGCAATTAAAGGAAGATTTCTCATTATAAGGAGACTACTCTCTTTCTGTTTTTAATTCCTTTGCTGCCGACCTCAAAGTTCTAGATTATTGGTTCTTTTTTTTTTTTTTGGTCTATTAAAGATGCAGTCAACATTTGAGAAACTGATGTTAAATTTCTTTTCCCAATGTTATTCCCTCCATAAGATATTTCACAGTAAAAGCCACAGTTTTGTTGAGCTGTGTTTGTGCCTTCCTGAAGGGAGGGGACTCTCGGCGTGTGCCTGGGTTATGTGCTGCGTGCTTGCTCTCAGGTGGCCTCTGTTCTTGCCCTTTACCTTTGTAGACATGTTCACAGGGTTTATAACTTGCTCATTAATATTTTTCTTTCTTGTGTTCTTGTTTAAAGACTTCTTTACTCCAAAGATATAACATAGGGGAAGATCAGCGTTTTAGGCTTAAAAAATAAGTACCCCCTGGGTGTAGAGTTGGTTTGGAGTTGATTTGCGGTTGGTGTGAGGTGGGGGGTCCCAGGTTGGATAGCCATTATCCAAAGTCAGGGGTCGTCGCTTCTCCCAGAAGCGCTCCTGACGGCTCCTAGTGCAGTCCCTGTGGGTATGCCCTGGGTGCTTGGCGTATCATCATATCATGGGCCCTGGGTCTGTCACAGCCTGTGGGGCTGCAGGTTCCACCCGGCCTCCTGTGGGCAGCGATCCGCGGTCTGCTGGGGCCTCCGAGCCTCAGCAGGGCTGTCTGGATCTGTGCGCAGTTCTCCCAAGTCTGTGCCGGGCTGTTGGCTTGGTGCTGCGCCCAGCCCGGGTGAGCACGGCGGTTCTAGAGGTTCTGGGAGTCTGCAGCGTTCCGGGTGCTGTCCCGCCCAGGGCCTCCCTCTCCTGGTCCTCTGCTGGAAGTGGGGGCTTTCTTGTCCTGTTTTTGCCAAGCACTTCCTGCATCAGCCTCTGCCCTCTAGGCTGAGCAGTGGACAGACAAAGAAAAAGGGCTGTGAGAGTTTGTGCCGCCGACAAAGGTCTGTGTCGTCAAAGTGGTTGTGTACGGATGTGAGAGCTGGACCATAAGGAAAGCTGAGTGCCAAACAACTGATGAGTTCGAATTGTGGTCCTGGAGAAGACCTGAGAGTCCCTTGGACTGCACGGAGATCAGAGCAGTCCATCCTAAAGGAGGTCAGTCCCCCGACACCTCTGCCCTGCCAGGGCCCACGTACATGTTGTAGTGTGGGGAGTTCAGGCCAGGGGCGAACTGTGTGCCCACTGTGAGCTCTGAATTCTTGTCTCTGCCCAGTCTGCCGGCACTGCTTGCTGGTCAGCACCCCCGGCAGCTGCCGTGGCGTTCCACCAGGGGTGCTCACCCCTCTCACTGGAAACGGGAACCTTGAGCTCGTTCCTGGTTCCTCTGTTTGTGCTTCTACATGTGCCCCGCTTGTGCCTCGCCGCTCAGTCGTGTCTGACACTTTGCGACCCCGTGGACTGTAGCCTGTCATGCTCCTCTGTCCGTGGGATTCTCCAGGCAAGAATGCTGGAGTGGGTTGCCCTGCCCTCCTCCAGGGGATCTTCCCAGCCCAGGCCTCCTGCATGGCAGGCGGCTTCTTTACCATCTGTGCCACCAGGGAAGCGGTGGTTTTACATAGCGCAGGTCTAACAATGGCAGCATATTCTCTGGGCTCCACTTTTACCGCTGCCCCTCTGGTCTGAGCAATGTCCTCTCTGGCCTTGGTTATGTGGTGGTCTGTTAGGGGGTCTTGCTGCTTTTCTGCTGTGTCTGAGCCCCCATCATTCTACCCCACGTTACCCAGTCAGAGCCATCCTGTTAAAATAGGAGTCACATATTGTTATTTCTCTCTCTATGGCCAAACTCATTGCACTCAGAGCAAAGGCCACAATCTTTAGGATTTGCCCCTGCCAGTCGCCTGGTTCCCCTCCACCCAAATCCCTGGCTCTTCTGTACCTCTGGCTGCCGCCCCCCCCCCCAGCCACCGCGCTTTCTCTGCTGGAGCCGCGAGGACCTCTGCCCGCCTTCCTGGTGCTTTGGCTCGGGGCTCCTGCTTTCCTGACTGCCTCCCTCGCGGAGCTCCCAGTCTTCGTTTCTGTCTGGTCTTTGCCCGAGTGTCCCCCTGTCTGTTTTGTACCCGCCCCCCACACCTCATCTTCTTACCCATCCCTCTGCTGACGGTCATTTGGGCTGCTTCCACGCCTTCAGTTCAGCTCAGCTCACCTGCTCAGTCGTGTCCGACTCTGCAGCCCCATGGGCTGTGGCACTCCAGGCTTCCCTGTCCATCACCAACTCCCAGAGTTTGCTCAAACTCACGTCTGTCGAGTTGGTGATGCCATCCCACCGTCTCATCCTCTGTCATGCCCTTATCCTTTTGCCTTCAGTATTTCCCAGCATCAGGGTCTTCTCCA
>SNSB01003710.1:170003-191360 GCA_012922965.1 Capreolus pygargus | reverse complement strand
AAGGGTTGGCTCTTAGGGTCAGATGGCCAAAGTATTGGAGCTTCAGCATCAGTCCTTCCAGTGAACACCCAGGACTGATCTCCTTTAGGATGGACTGGTTGGATCTCCTTGCAGGCCAAGGGACTCTCAAGAGTCTTCTCCAACACCACAGTTCAAAAGCATCAGTTCTTTGGTGCTCAGCTTTCTCTGTGGTCCAACTCTCACATCCATGCATGACCACTGGGAAAACCACAGCCTTGACCAGACGGGCCTTTGTCAGCAAAGTACTGTCTTGGTTATTGTAAATACTGCTGCTTTGAACACTGGGGTGCATGTGTTTTTTCAGATTAGAGTTCTTTTCTGTGTTTAGCCCAGGAGTGGGATTGCAGGATCCTACAGTAACTCCCGTTTTTAAAAGAGCCTCAGACTGTTGTCCACGGTGGCTGCACCATTTTGCGTTCCCACCAGCAGGGTAGGAGGATCCCCTTTCCCCACCCCCCTCTCCAGCATTTATTGTTTGTAGACTTCAGAAGAAGATGATTTGGCTGTGTCTGGTCTTAGTTGGGGCACACAGGCTCGGTGGCTGTGGCATCGAACCCGTGTCCCCTGCACTGGAAGGTGGTTCTTAACCGCTGGACCGCCAGAGCCGTCCCTGTTATTGGTGGACTTTGATGATGGCCATTCTGACAGGGGTGAGGTGGTGCTCACTGTTGTTTTGACTTGCATTTCTCTTGTAATTATCAGTGTTGAGCATCTTTTCATGTGCCTGTTGGCCACCTGGATGTTGTCTTCGGAGAAATGTTTATTCAGGTCTTTTGCCCATTTTTTTTTACCTTTTTTTAAATTGAGCTGTGTGAGCTGTTTGTGTAGTTTGGCAATTAAGCCCTTGTTGGTTGAATTATTTGCAAATATTTTCTCCCATTCTGTAAATTGTCTTTTCTTGGTTTCATCTCCTTTGCAAAAGGTTATAAGTTAGATTAGGTCCCATTTGTTTACTTTTGCTGTTATTTTTGCTGCCTTGGGAGACTGACCTAAGGAAGCATTTCTATGGTTTATGTCAGATAATGTTTTGCCTTTGTTCTCTCTGAACCTGTAGCGTCTTGGCTGCCTTTAGTTCAAAATAATCCTCATGCAAAAGTGACCCATGTTGGGGAGGCTCGTTCTGAAACCCCGCAGCCTGCACGCGTGTCCTGCACATGCTTCCTTGTCTGCAGGTGCAGGGCTGCTCTTGGGAAAACCCTGAGGGAGTTGTGACAGATGCCAGTAGATTGCCCTGCAGAGCATCCTCTCCTCCTGAGCTGAGACCGTTCGTTCTTCTGGCCAGTTTGAAGGGTGGAAGCACTTTCTCATTGCTTTAATTTGCATCTCTTTGGTGATTGACTGTGAATTTGATTGTATTTTCATTTGTTTATTGATGATTTGCAGTTTTTCTTGTAGGGCTTAATGTAAAAGTTAACTATTCAAGAATTCTCCCAGCACATGGAAATTTCTTGGCTTTTTATAAACAGTATACTTTTTATAAGCCTTTTATAAACAGTATACTAACTTTTAATATTCTTTGCAGGCTCCTGGGCGAAAAGAGCACAGAAACGGAGTATGTTGACAAATACAGACAACTTGAAGCACAAGAATTTTATCTGTATTTCCTTGATCACTTAATCAGTGGGTCAGGTAAACAGGTATCTTTAAATATCATAAAGTATAAGTGAGTTGTTCACGGCATTAAGTTCTTAGAAGTCCTTAAAAATGTAGTAGTATTTTGATTGAAGAAGAATCCATGTTGCTTGTTAATTCATGATTTTTAGGGGAGTGAGTGTGTGATAGATTATAAATCGTGAGTGTGTGATAGGTTGTAAGTTGCTCACTTTTTCTCTTTTAAGTATAGTGTCTAAATAGTCTGCCTTTTGGAAGACTAGTAATGGTCCCTTACCTTACTATTAATTAGAAATACTTAAAATTGTTGTTAAAGTTATTATATGGAGAAGGAAATGGCAACCCACTCCAGTCTTCTTGTTTTGGAAATCCAATGGACAGAGGAGCCTGGTGGACTCCAGTCCATGGGGTCACAAAAGTGTTAGACAAGACTGAATGACTAACAGCAATAACAGGAATACCTGTGTGACTTTGTGAGTATACCACAGCAAACTGTTTACTTTAAGAGGGTGGGTTTTATACTATATGAAACGTATCTTGATGGAAATTCAATTGGAAGCAACAGTTATGCAAAGAAGGAAAATATATCCTTGGATAAGAGAAGAATCAATCAATCAAAATTCACCCAGAACTGACACTGGTGTTGGGATTAGCAGATAAAAACGTTTATTGATAGGTAGTTTTTATAACTACATTCCATATGTTCAGAAAGTTAAATAGACCTGACAGATTTTTTGAAAGACCCAAATTAAACTTCTAGAGATGGAAACTATTGCATATGAGATAAAAAGAATTCTGGAGATGTCTCTATTAGTCCAGTGGTTAAGACTCCTTGCTTCCACTGCAGGGGGCATGGGTTTGATCCCTGGTCAGGGAACTAAGATCCCACATATCCTGCAGCAAAAAAAAAAAAAAAAAAAGTGATAGATTAGATTTTGCAAAAGAATTAGTGAACTAGAAGGCGTAGCAGTAGAAACTATGTAAAATGAAATGCAGAGAGAAAATAATAAAAATGAAAAGTGAATAGTTAGGGTACCAATGAGTTGTGAAAAAGCTTTAAGTCTCAAAAATATGTGCACTTGCTATCCCAAAAGGGGAGGAAAGATTGGAAGAGGGGACAAAAAAGACTATTTGAAGAAATAGTGGCTGAATTTTTTAGAAATTTGGTGAAAACTACAAACATACTAATCAATGAATCTCAGTGAACCATAAGCACAAGAAACAGGAACGAGACTGAACCAACACAGAGCATAACCAGATACTCGGAAGCGAAGATAAAGAGAAGATTCTTAGAAGAGAAGTAGCCAAAAACAAAAGTCATATTATGTGTAGAGGAACAAACATGATCATAGATTTTTCATTGGAAACAGTGCAAGCAAGAATACAATGGAGTAAAATCAGTAAAATAATAAAAGACCTCAAATATTGTACCGAGCAAAAATATTCTTCAAAAATGGAAGTAAAGGAAAAAACATTTCAGATACATGAAAGATAAGCTAAGTTATCTAAGTCACATGTAGAAATTTAATGATGTTCATTAGTCTATAAATGTGAATTTTCTGTTTGTTTTTTTAAAATCATCTATCATTAAATAGTTAATGAAAAAAGTTATTATAGTTTTAAAAATAACTATTAAAACACAATTTTAAATAATACATAAATGTGTAAAATAAAAGATAAAAGTCCCTTTTAGTCTCTCCTCCTCCCATGGGTGCAGCTGTTCAGAGTTTACATTAAGCTCGTCACTTGCTGTGAGTGCGCGCTCTTTTTCTCATTCAGCCTGATTCATATGGCAGAAGCAAGTCTCAGTGTTTTTGCTCTACGAACGTTTATCCATCACAAGCTGCTACCAATCAGCAGGAGGCCCTTCCCCCTTTACTTCTCCCCTGTGATGTAGAGGTAGAAGTTGGGATGAGAGTAAGATTTTCCTTTTCTTTTCAGCCTTTTTGAAAATTGCAAAATACAGCCCATATATAAAAGTATATTAGTCCTTATTCTGGTCTTCACTTGGACGTCTCGATATAAAATACTGATATCTTTCATCAGTTCTGAAAAATTCTGAGCCGTTGTCTCAGAGGTCCCCGCACTCAGTCAGTTTGTAGTTTTCATTTTCTGCCCACTCTGCTGCCGGCCGGTTCCTTTCTCCTTGCCAGTCTCTCTCCTGAGGCAGAAGCTTTGAGCTCTTCGTTTTCCCCTCTGCATTACTGCCGGGTGTTTTCCTCTCTCACCAGACTTTTGGCTTTTTAAAGGTGGTGTTTATGTATTCAGCCTGGCATCTTTAGTTGTCCTCAGGGGGAATGTTTGTCTGAACACCCTGGTACCTTATTACCAGAAGTGATAGTTCAAAGTGATGGTGTGTGTCCTTTGATCCAGTGTTTACTTACGCTAAGAAAAGTACAACGCAGTACGTTTAAGAACATTCACTGCACCACTGCTTATGTGAGGGAAGCCTTTCGAGTCTCTTCAGTGTCAGTGAATAGAAGACTGGTGATTTTTTCAGGTATTTATTTTTTTAATTGAAGGATAATTGCTTTACAGAATTTTGTTGTTTGCTGTCAGACATCAACATGAATCAGCCGTAGGTGAGGACTGGAGATTTGACCTGTAGACGTTGCTAGAAGCCCGCCACAGCTGTGTGTTCCCGTGGACAGACGGCCGTCATTTGCCGTCTCCTGGGGGAGTGTGTTAGTTTTTAGATGGTGCTCGGTACCGGGGCCCTTCCTGTTGCCCCTGTGTACTCCGCGCCCGGCGCACACCTGCTGGCCCCTGTGCGGAAGCCGCTAGGTTCTGGAGGGATGCCTGCAAGTCCCAGGGCCTGCTCTTGGAACCTTTGATTTGGGTTCATGTTTGAAACTCTTTGTGTCCTCTGCCCGTGGCACCTTTAATGTGTTTGGAAATTTTCACTAGGGAGTCATACAGCTTTGGCTGCACTTGGAAGATTCACTCCAAGACCAGTGTTTATCAAGATGTGAGCCAGGGACCTTGGGGAGCACTGAGTGGAAGTTGAAAGGGCCTGGTCTCTCCTCTTAGGTTATCATGTAATCAGACAGGTACACGAACGGTGCTTTAGAGGTGAATGCGCTGGAACGTAGCTCTCTGGGGACCTGGGACAAGAGTTGTGACTTGAGCTGGGGTTCAGGAAAGTAGTAATCGGGACTGGAACTGAAGGATGAGTAGAAGTTTTGGAAGTTACCTAGGCAGTGTGGGGATTGGGGAGAGGGGAATATGTGCCAAGGGCCTATAATGGGAGAGGGTGAGGCTCTGGCCCTGGGAGAGTGAAAGGCGCTCAGTCGTGTCCAACTCTCTGTACCCCCATGGACTATACAGTCCATGGAGTTCTCCAGGCCAGAAGACTGGAGTGGGAAGCCTTTGCCTTCTCCAGGGGATCTTCCCAACCCAGGGATCAAACCCAGGTCTCCCACATTGCAGGCGGATTCTGTACCAGCTGAGCTACCAGGGAAGCCCCCAGCCTTGGGAGAGGGCCGGCACTGCTGGGTGTGGGGGGCCTGGGTGGGGGCAGTGGGGGCCTGAGTCACAGCCCTCCCGAGAGGCCCACACCTTCATCTTCAGAGTGGTGGTGCCTGTGCTTCGTCCATGGTAGAAGGGGCTTCGCAGCTCCGATGACGTTAGGAGCCTGAGACGGGGCTGCTGCCGGGTGGGCCCGGTGTGAGCACAGGGCTCTTCCCAGGGTCAGTAGTGGATGTGATGGCAGGTGCCGCGGGCTGCGTGATCGAGGAAGATGCAGGGAGCCAGGGGATGCAGGCCTTCCGGAAGCTGAAAAGGTGTGGGGAGGGTCCTCCCCGGAGCCTGCAGAAGGAGCCAGCCAGACTGCAGTGGGCCTGGGATGCTCAGAGCTGTGGGAGAGGCAAGGGGTGTGGTGTGAGCTCGACGCTCGGGGTCCGTGCTGCCGCCCGAGGGGGAGATGCAGGTGCAGCTGCTGGCTGGGCCAGGCTGGGGCGGAGAGCTCTGGTCCTAGTGCTCAGAGCAGTGGGCTGAAGAAGGTTCTAGGTTTATCCTGGGTGGGTCTGAGGGGAGGAGTGTCCAGTGAGGAGTGTTCTGAGGAGACCTCTCTGCTCATACTTATGGATTGGAGGGGCCGGTGTGGACCCGAGAAGTCTAGGCAGCACTGGCTGGTGATGGCGGGGAGCGGGGAGCAGGTCTGGGGCCAGCTGGGCAGGACTCGGGGCGTGTGGACGGGGACGTGGGGGCAGAGGGGCCGTGGTGAGCGGCGGTGCTCACGCTCCGGCTTCTGAAGCTTGGCAGTGCCTGTGAGGCAGAGAGGTGGTTCTCTCGAGTGTGCGTGTGTGTGCGCGCACGCGTGTGTGTGTGCGTGTGTGTGTGTGTACAACACACACGCGCACAGCAGCTTCTATCCCTATTCTGTCTGTCTGCGTTAAAACCGTGAGATCGCGTCAGTACCCCTAATTCTGGTCCTGCACCCAGGTTTCAGAGTGAGCGTTTTGTCATGTCCAGATACAGAGCACGTTTGCTTTTGGTGTGATACAGGTGATATTTCATCTATATAACTCTTTTTAAAAAATTATTTCTAAATAGAAATCCAAGAATGCACATTCACTAAATTTCTATGAGTAACATTAGAATTATTCTGTATGATTAAAGGTGAATCATTTTTTCAAAGTTGAAATTCAGTAGCGCTTCTGAGCAGTTTGGTTCCAGACTGCACCCATGCGGGGTCTCCGCCGTTTTCGCGCAGTTTTGGCTCGTCCTGGGGTGTGTCTGTAGCTGTGATGAGAGGCCGTAGCGCGGCCTCCCTTTTGTTTGGTGATGTTTCTGTCGGTGATTTTCATCCCTCTCAGAACTTTTCTTCTGGGTTTAAAAAATGGCCTTTATGGAGCTCTTAATAACTGAAGAAGGAAACAGTCAAATTAAGTTTAGCTTTGTATTTGGAATACCAACCCTTACTTGGAGAAAGAGATATGTAATTACTTATTTTGAAGGTTTAATTTCATGGTTAAATCAGTAATGTAGTAATTAGGCTTCTTTCCTATAGAGTACGGTGTCTAATAGGTTTTTTGATAAGCAGTGTTGTTACCTTCTTCAGTTAAAATCCATCGTATCCATTCTATACTATTTGGAGCCCTGAACTGCTGAAGTTTGGGGTTAGATTTTAGATTTGGTTGATGCCGAAATAATGGGGTAACTTAGTAAAGAGAAACTAGCAATTTTCATGGTTTCCCATTTTTTCCAGGTCAAGTGAAATATTTTAATGATGATAACCCAGGGCAAAGAGAAAACAGGAAAATAAAAGCAGCGGGTTTTGGGGGGGGGTGTTTCTTGCATCTCTTCTGAGTTGAGGCCCGGCCGTGCGCAGCGTGCCGCGTCGCCCTGAGTTGCCCCGGCCTCCTCCACGTGCTGCTCGCGGCGGTTGCCTGGGCCCCCCTCTGGTGGGGCTGCTGCGCGGATGCAGGAGGTGCACAGCCGCAGCCTCTCTTTGGTTCCCGGTCCTCCCTCTGGCGGTGGACGTGGAGGCTGGACCTGACTCATGCTGGGTCGGCTCCAGCCACTGACCTAAAAACGTCAGCCCGCGTCTTGTGTTAAACAGAGGAAGGGCTATGGTTTAGACAATGCAGTTAGGCCTTTTGGGGTTTTTTCTTGTAGCATTTCTGTGTTTAAGTAGCAGCCTTCAAAACACATATCATCAAGGAGTGTGAGTCACGTTAGTGTGGTTGAAGTGCTGGCTCGTTCAGCGGCTCTGGGAGCCACGGCTGCCGGCCTCTGAGTGAGAAGCGCCGCTGCCGGCCCCTGGTCTCTCTCAGAGTCCGAGCCGCCTCACGGCCCCGGCAGCCCCGGCCACTCACGGTGTCCCTCCCTCTGTCACCGCCTCCCTACCCCGTCTCTCGGGGCTCCCTGGGCTGTGGAGCCTCAGCCCTTCTGTTTGTGCTGGAAAGGCTGATTAGTGATGGATAAGCCTGCCGGCCCCAGGAGAGGCAAGGGCCAGATTTTCTCCCTATTTAGGCATGTATTAGTTCAGCTCTTGGATTTGTAGAGTCTGGGTACCCAGCCATCATTTAGAATTCCAAATAACTTAATAAAATGTTGGAACCATTTGTAAATTAGGAACTGTTCACACTCTGAATTTTGCTCAGTGTTTTGACGATAGCGTGGTTAATTGAAGGGCTTTTGAGCCGAGTGCTTCTAGAAGGGCTGAGATGGGGAGGGAGTGCCCAGAGGGAGCAGGGGACAACGGCACGACTGTGACTTGTGAAGGCCGGGAGGAGGGGTGGGGGAGGGAGACGAGAGGCTTCCGAGTTCACGGTCAGCAGTGAGCTGACTGGAGGGTCAGAAAGCTGTCGGGGGCAGGACTTGGAGAACTGCCTCCTGAAGTCGGTGCCTGGTGCCCCGGGAGGAACTCTGTTTCCACAAAAGAGAGCAGAGCTGGCCCCTCTGCTATTAAGGTTCAGAAGAAGTTCTTGGTTCAACGGCAGGGAAATAGTCGTGTTGTAATTACACAGCTAGGCCAGTTTTGAAACTGAGGCTATGCGTAGGGGAGCACGTAGGAGGGCAGAAGAGAAGCAGGGACACGTGTGTGTCGGGTGGGAACAGCAGTGGCCGGGCAGAGGGGGAGAGACAGGCTGGAGCAGCGCAGCGCTGGCAGGGGCACGAAGGGGGCATCGACAGGAGGACCGGGAGGGCCAGCCCCGTGCTGAGTCTGGGAGAGACAGGGAAGCGCCAGAGTTTACTTTGGAAATAAAATTATTTATTTCCAATAAAAGCTTGTATGCTGTGACTTTTGATGATTGTCAATTTGTCAAGAATTTGTGGCATCACCAGAGAGGAGCGTATGTTTTTATAAGAGAACCTTCGCTGGGCTTCCCTGGTGGCTCAGATGGTGAAGAATCCGCCTGCCATGCAGGAGACCCTGGTTCCATTCCTGGGTCGAGAAGATCCCTGGAGGAGGGCATGGCAACCCACTCCAATATTTTTGCCTGGAGAATCTCAAGGACAGAGGAGCCTGGCAGGCTATAGTCCATGGGATCACAAAGAGTCAGACACGACTGGGCAGCTAACACTTTTATTCACTCGCAGGACTGGGCAGAGCTCCCCTGGTGAGTCTTTGTCAGAGCAAAGACGGTCCCTCTCAGGATCCCTGTTCACAAGGTGGTGTGTGGCTGTCTATTGCTGATTTGTTCTAGTATCGAGGAGTGAAAATTGATGTGAATTTTCAATCAAAGTTAGTTCTGTAAGCTAATCATTTTTGTGCTGCTTTCAAGTGAGGAGCTTTGCGCTCCGCAGGGCTCTTGTCTCAGAAGGTGGCGCTAGCCTGCAGCGTCGATGGCTGCGACGGGCGGGAGGTGTCGCTCCGCTCCCGTGCATTCCTAGTGGTGGGTGCTCCGGGACTTTCTGACGACCCCGCTCGCAGTGTTAGCGGTGAATGCGTGTTTGTGTGTGCACAGCTTGCTGTGTATATGCCGTATATATAGAGTAGATAGAACATGGGGCTGTTGATCTTGCTCTTTTCACATAAGAAGCAGCATTGTATTTGTTCGTTTTGTCTGAATCCAGGTCCAAGGCCACCTCTAGCTAAGTCGAGCAGTGTGATGTGCCTCCCACAGACGACCTATAAATACCCTGACCTGCCTATAAGCCGATGCAAAGAAGAGGTAACACTGTTTTCCTCACGATGTGCTTTTGCTGTTTGCATGCCAGCGGCCCAGCCCTTGGTTTCTAGTCTGAAAGTGACGAGGGGCCGGGCGGGCACCGGGAGGCTCGGCTTCCCCCGAGCTCCCCTTTCCTGTTCAGTCCTTCGTCCCGTCTCCCCTGCTCTGCACTAGGTGTGCGTGCACACCTGCGGGCCCAGGGAGCTGCTGCTTGCAAGCCCCACTGCCAGACCTGTTAGAGCGCAGATGCTGCCTGCCCCGGCCACAGCCTCCTCCAGCATTCCACTGGGGCCCCTTGACACGCTGGCTGTTTGTGCGGCCTGTGATCGATCAGTCCTGGATATATCATTTTATGATCAGGGTCAGGCAATACAGCCGCAAGGTGACTGCATTTTTAATTAGTTGTGTGTTGCTAGACCTGGTTGGGCTTCCCAGGTGGCGCTGGTGGTAAAGAATCTGTCTGCCGGTGCAGGAGACGTGAGAAACGCCCGCTTGATCTCTGGGTCCGGAAGGTCCCCTGGAGGAGGCCCTGGCAACCCGCTCCAGCGTTCTTGCCTGGAGAATCCCATGGACAGAGGAGCCTGGAGGGCTACAGTCCATGGGGTCGCAGAGAGTCAAACACAACTGAGGTGACTTAGCACAGCCTAAACCTGGTTAAAAGCAGATGTATTGAAATCGTAATTAACTGTACTAATGGAAGAAATGGTTATAGATGACAGGAAACTGTAAATGGTCTAAATTCATTTTTAATTTGTCTTAGATTGAACCCTGGAACTGTGTAGAGTAGATATGCTTTATCAATTTTAAGAGGCCAACATTAAAATTAGTTTGCATCCCCTGACCATTCTGACGGCTAGAGCGATACTGAGTGGTATTTTGGGTGGAGGTGGGGGAGGGGTGGATAACTGGATTAGCGCTGTAGCGCTGCTCACACCGTCCGTGGAGCAGCGGAAGTTACTTGTTTTAAAGTGTGTCTGAGGAATTTCAGGTGAGAATTGAGTGTACATTTCTTATGTGTGACACAGCAGCTGTGTTCTCATGTTTCTCAGTAGAATTAGATGGAGGCTCATCACATCATTTAAAAATAACAGAAATTTAGGCTTAGCAAGAGCTATAGAAGTTCAGTTTGGTATTTTCGTTTTTATAGATGAAGAAGCTGAGACCTAGGGGGGGCAGTGAACTTGGCCTGGATTTCTGTAGCCATTCGTTACTGCTCACAGTGGTCAGATGTTTCAAGTGCAGCAACCACTGGTAACCTGTGTCCCTTTTGTGATGTTTAGGTGGTCAGGTTAAGGATTTAACTTGGAAGGATGAAGAGAAAAGAAATCCTGAAAGTCTTCCTGAGATTAAGCTTTTGGTTCATAGGTAACACTTTACATCGTTGTTAAACTTGTGGCAATTTTGAAGGAATTCTTTTTACCCTTCTAGGTCATTTCTATGATAGAAAGCAATTCTGTGGTGATCATACACGGCGCCACAGGCAGTGGCAAGAGCACCCAGCTCCCGCAGTACGTCCTCGACCACTGCCTGCAGCGCTCCGCCCACTGCAACATCGTGGTCACCCAGCCGCGCAAGATCGGGGCCAGCAGCATCGCCCGCTGGATCAGTAGGGAGCGCGGCTGGGTCTTGGGTGGCCTGGTGGGCTACCAGGTGAGCTTCCCTCCTTGCTCGCTTTGTCTTTGCTGCAGGTCGGTGATAGGGTGTGGTTTATGTTCTGCTGGGAACGAAGATGCAATCAGTTGCTTATGGAGCAGAATTATGGCGTAATTTCAAAGATAGGGAAACTTGGAAGTTCTTGGAAATAGCTTAATTTCTTTCTCAGTTGAATAGAAAAGAAGTGAGAATTCTCAGACTCATGGCTTTTATAATTTTATCTTTAATTATATCTTTATGTTGAAGAGGTCTTCGTATATAGTCATCTCAACATAAAAATGATACGGGCAATATGACTAGTAAGCCAGTCTCTCTCCGCATCACCAAAGAAGAAGAAAAATCAATTTGAGAATTTATGTTAGTTTAGACCCTATGTTTTTTGCAATATATGATAATTTTTTGTTCCCTTTCTTCCCTTCATTATGAAATTAACAGTGCCTTCTTTGTAGTTAAATGTAAACCATTTAAATGGAAAATTCTCTCTTTTTTCCTTCCCCAATTTTAGGTAGGGTTGGAAAAAGTAGCGACAGAAGACACCAAGTTAATTTATATGACAACGGGAGTCCTGCTGCAGAAGATCGTCAGCGCCAAGAGCTTGGTGGAGTTCACACACGTCTTCATTGACGAAGTGAGTGCTCTGCTCTCGCGCCCTGCTTCTGTTTGCGGAGCGGGCGCGGTGCAGGTGGCCTGCAAGGTGTCAGGCAGCTCTTCGAGTCTGTATAGGGCTGTTCTGCTCTTGGAAGTTGATTTGCTCTTTTCCTCCTCTGCCCTTACTTCCAAGACGTGGGTGAGGAGGTTGAGGAAAGTGCAGAGACTCCTTGTTTAGACCAGGGGTTGGCAGCCTGCAGCCCTCATGCCAAGTTTGGCCGTTTCTGCAAATAAAGCTTTGTTGGCGCCCAGTTTTGCTTCATTCATGAGAGCTGTGAGGCTGCTGCAGAAGGCACGGGCGGTTGGGACGGGGCCTTGTGTTCCATGGAGCTGGATGTATTTGCCCTCTGGCCTTTTACAGGGAACGCCTGCTGACCCTGGTTTGGAGTATTAGCCACATCAGACAATTAAAAGAACTTTAATTGTCTGTAGGTGTTTTCAGCATGTTACAGATACTTTCCATCTAATAAAACAAGAATAATAACAATAAAAAACATCTTTTAAGAAAATGAATAGATGATATTAATCTATTCACTTTTCTTAAAAAAATCCCTAATGATGTACTGTGAACCCTTTCTTTGTGGCAGTCTTAGCTTTTTCAACTTTTTTTCCGTAAGGATGGACTATTTTAATTGATTTTCATTTGATTTGACTTTATTCTGTCTTCTTTTAGCTGTGCCGTGGGGCTTGTGGAATCTTAGTTCCCCAACCAGGGATTGAACCTGTGCCCTCTGCATTGAATATCGAGTCCTATCCACTGGACCTCCAGGGGATTCCCAATTTTGTTTATATGTGAAACGGGTTTTTTGAGGTGAAGTAATGTTGTGTTCAAACAGTTGTCCCAGGAGCTCTGGCAGTACCTCCGCCCAGACTCTGGAGGTTTAAACCTTAGCAGTAGCTATGCCTCGAGAAGCTTCACTGGCTTCTGGCGGCCTTGGAAACAGCAGACAAGTGGGATCTGTGGGAGACTGCGAGGTGGCTCTGGAGCGCCCGGCAGAGGCTGGAGTGAGGCCCCTGAGCGGCCCTCGGGAAGGCCTCTCCACTGTTGGTACATGTGTGCTCAGCGTGGAACCCAAACGTGCTGTCAGCAGGAACCATCAGTAAACAGTCTGCAGCGGGAGTAGAGAAGGGTGCTATCTGAGCCACACTGAGGATGGTTGCCTGGGAGACCCGGATCCATGAAGCACTGGAATTGTGTTCTGGGCTATAGCATGGGGCCTGGAAAGGCAAAAACAAACGTACCGCGAGCTGTAGTCAGGAATCAGGGTTGGAGCTGGGGAGAAGGAAGGGCGCTAGTTTCGCAAGGGTTGCTCGGGGTTAGACGGCTGCAGGGTCAGCGGAGGCCTGAGACCACGGGGTTGCTGCTGGCAGAGCCCGTGTGAGCACGCGGTGGAGGCCTGGAGTCCGGCGCATTAAGGACATGCAGGTCCTCGGGGCTTCAGGGCCGTCTGGATTCATGTCCGCGGCGGCCTCCTGCTCCACCCTGGATGACCGAACCACAGTTACTCCCTTTTGACTTTCAAATGCACCCTCTGCTCCAGTGGACAAAGAAGATGTATAATGCTTGTGTGGCAGGCCACCAAACAAGGCTGCTCCAACCAGTGTAAAGTTCAAGCCATGTCATGTATAAGCCAGAATGACTTCCCCACACCTCAGTATGTGAGCGTTTCTCCCATCGGTGCCGCAGGTAAAGCTGAGTGGGTGCATTTACTAGGTCGTGTACACGTACCTGGTTTTGTGTCACTCTTGGGTGTTTGGGAGAGGGAAATGCCGAACGTGTTCCGTTGTTCTTTGCAGTACGGTGGGAGGCGCATTGTGGCTCATATTTTCTTCATGACTTTTGGCAGTTTTAGGTATCTTTAGGTGGTGATGAAATCAAACTTAGACAGTATGCCCAAGGCGGTGTCAGTATGATAAAGTTCACGGGAGTCACCGTTTGTCGCTGAGCCCTTCTCTCAGGGCTCCAGGAGGCATGGCAAGGCTCACCCTGGGTCATCTCCTCCAGAGTCTCTGCTGCTCAAGCTTCTGCTCGTCTCTGCAGGTCCAGCGTCTTTCTGACTGTGTAGGGAGGTGTTTCTGCACTCGCACACCTGAGTGGCCGGGACACGCCTGTGTGCACTGTGTTGCTGGCGTCCTTCTCCTGAAGCTGCGTGGTAGTGCCTGAGCACGTCAGCTGCCCTCCTCGGGAGCTTGCCCCCACTGGAGCGTCTTGTCACTTGGCACAGTGATAACTGTTTGCTTAAAGAATGAATAGGTTTGGATAGGCCTGAAGTTTCATGTTTACAAAGAATATTGTTCCTGTTGTGTGGGATGATTTGAATTTCAAAACAATTACAAGAGCAGGAGCTGAAGGCAGCAGGCAGGAGAGATGGAATGATGCTGTTGCTCAGCGTGCCCCGCTCTTTGCCGGCAGCACGCCGGCCTCCCCGTCCCTCACCATCTCCCAGAGCTAGCTCAGATTCGTGTCCACTGCGTCGATGGCACCATCCAACCACCGCATCCTCTGTTATCCCCTTCTTCTGCCTTCAGTCTTTGCCAGCATCAGGGTCTTTTCCAGTGAGTTGGCCCTTGGCATTAGGTGGCCAAAGTATTGGAGCTTCAGCTTCAGCACCAGTCCTTCCAGTGAATATTCAGGGTTGATTTCCTTTAGGATTGACTGGTTTGATGCTTGCAGTCCAAGGGCCTCCCAAGAGTCTTCTCCAGCACCACAGTTCAAAGGCATCAACTTTTTGGTGCTCAACCTTCTTTATGGTCCAACTCTCACATCCATATATGACTACTGGAAAAATCATAGCTTTGACTAGATGGACCTCTGTTGGCAAAGTAATGTCTCTGCTTTTTAATATGCTGTCTAGGTTGGTCATAGCTTTTCTTCCAGGGACCAAGCATCTTTTAATTTCATGGCTTCAGTCACCATCTGCAGTGATATTGGAGCCCAAGAAAATAAGATCTGTCACTGTTTCCATTTTTCCTGATCTATTTGCCATGACGTGATGGGACTGGATGACATGATCTTCATTTTTTGAATGTTGAGTGTTAAGCCAGCTTTTTCACTCTCCTGTTTCACCATCATCAAGAGGCTCTTTAGTTTTGCTTTCTGCCTTAAGGATGGAGTCTGCATATGTGAAGTTGTTGATATTTCTCCTGGCAATCTTGATTCCAGCTTATGCTTCATCCAGCCTGGCATTTTGCATGATGTACTCTGCGTGTAAGTTAAATAAGCGGGGACTGGAATGGTCACGTCCTTAACTTCTTAGCTCTGGAAAGAGAATAAACTCACTTCAGATGAATCATTCATTCAGTAAACATTTGTAGAGTACCTGCCTCATTAGGTGGTGAGGTCATAAAGTTGGAAAAGCTGTAGTTTCTGCTCTCAGCCTCTCTGCTGGGGGGACAGATGTCTGCTGAGGTGTGATTATGTGGATGGAGGAAGGCCAGCGTCAGGGAGAGGACCATGGGACCCCGGGGTGGAGGGCCAAGTGGGTCCTCGGGCAGGAGGGGCTCCCCGGCCTCCAGCAGCGGGGAGAGGTGGTCGTGTGAAGTCTGAGCTGTGGGGGCTCGTCAGGGTGGCGTGGGGGCTGGGGGCTGGGGGCCTCGGTGCTGAGGAGGGCCCCCTTGGGGCTCTTACCGAGGAGAGCCCTTGTTTCTGCTTCTCAAGTACAAGGCAGCATGTTTGTGTTGTGGTGCTGCGCTCAGTGCTGAGTTTGCAGAGGGAACGAGGGAGAGCTGGGTTTCTGAGCAGTCTGGCCAGAGAAGCAGCCGTGGAGCCTCTCGCCCTGCGGAGAAGGGGCTCCCTCTTTGGGACTCGGGCTCGTCTCTCCGCGTCAGCAGAGACATGGCCCAGGGAGGACTCCCCTGTGCCCGGGGCAGCCTGGTCAGTGTGAGAAGCACCACATGTGACTTGGCCCTTGGCGTTATCTGGTGGGGGTGGGCAGGCCCTGGGGGGATTCGGCTGGAAGGCACTGTCTGCATGGGGCAGCTTTCCACAAGCAGCAGGCCCCTGAGGCCCTGTAGCCCCTCATCCCAGATGCTCCTGCAAGGCTCTGGGCTGCCCTCCGCTCCTCCCCAGCCCTGCCCTGCTCGCTCCTGCCAAGCCGGCTCTTCCCAGGCCTCCTGTCAATCCCCGCCCTGCCGAGCAGGTGGCTTGCTGCCCCACACACTGCTCGGCTGGGCCTGGGGCAGGGGCCGTGGGCCGGGCTGGCCGCAGGGGGCTGCTCTGTGCTTCTCTGTGTTGTCCCAGGGGCCCAGGGCGCTGTTGGCATTGAGCAGATGGGACTGAGAGTGCTTGACGTTCCCCTGCCCAGATGCCAGTCGGGCCCACTGGGAACCCCGGGGTGGGGGGTGGCAGTGGCCCATACGTCTCTCCTGCACGTCCTCGTTTGGGGCTGAGTGACGGCGTCGGTCCCGGAGCCTTGGCCCCGGCCCTGGGCACGGCGGTGAGCCCCTTCCCTCCAGTCACTCAGCGCTGACTGATGCCTTCCCACATGGGGGCCTCCCTTCTTATTTTGTAGGTACACGAGCGAACTGAAGAAATGGATTTCCTGTTGTTAGTTGTCCGCAAACTTTTAAGAACGAATTCACGTTTTGTGAAGGTAAAGTTGATTTCATGAGTAACTGAAATGTTTAGGGTTAAAGTTTATTATGTAGTTTTGTTCAGTAGAAACGGTTGAAAGCACTGACTCTTAAAATCCTTGTCTCTGCAGGCCTCCAGATCTTGCTAGGAAGCTGGCTAGAGGGCCTTCTTTTGGGGTCAGACTGGAAGAGTTTTTCGTTATGATGTTGCATTAAATTGTAAAATATTCTCCAGACTTTAGAAAATAATGAAATGCTGGGTATTGGAGTATGGCTTTGGGCTGAATAAGTACCAATTTGAGGGAATGTGACTCGTGTCTGTCATCTCTGTTTTATAAGCAGCACTGAGTCGAACTGAAGTTAGTGGTTATATGCCCTGCTTTTATAGGAGACTTATGCTAGGAGCTAACCAAAAGTTTGTGGGAATGGCCAATATTGTTTACATTTTATCTGAACAGAAAGGATGAGGCTGTGACCTTGGCCAGAGTAGCAGAGGGTTTATGATTATTATCCTGTCTAGACACTGATCAGCCTGGCTCTGCTCTGCGGGAGTCTTCCAGTGCTGCGGTGACTGGTGCGGTCGTTCGTCACTGGAAGGGCTGTGAGGGGACTTGCTGTTTCCAGAATGCAGGTGCCCTCTAGACCGCACGGTGCCTTGTCTGCACATGTTCCGTCTCTTGGCTCGCTTAGGGAGACGTTCCTCCCTCCCCACCTTCCAGGGTGGGTACGTCAACCCTGGGAGGGTCACAGTCTCTCCTGGTGGGCACTGAGGAAGTAGAACCGAGGCTTGCAGTAGGCTGACTCACTGCTTAAGATAGGCTCTCCTGACTGCTCAGCTGGTAAAGAATCCGCCTGCAGTGCAGGAGGCCGTTGCTCGATTCCCGGGTCGGGAAGATCCCCTGGAGAAGGGACAGGCTGCCCACTCCAGTGTTCTTGGGCTTCCCTGGTAGCTCAGCTGGTAAAGAATCCGCCTGCAGGCTGCTTCATGTCGATGTATGACAAAACCCACGGAAATGTTGTGAAGTAATTAGCCTCCAACAAATAAAAATAAATGAGAAGAAAAAAAAAGAATTCGCCTGCAACGTGGACGACCTGGGTTCAACCCCTGGGTTGGGAAGATCCCCCGGAGAAGGGAAAGGCTACCCACTCCAGTATTCTGGCCTGGAGAATTCCATGGACTGTACAGTCCATGGGGTCGCAAAGAGTCGGACATGACTGAGCAACTTTCACGTTCACTGCTTTAGATGCCCAGCACATGACGCAGAGAATCAGCAGAACCAGACCTTTCTTGATGATCATGTTTTCATAGCAGTTTTACTTATTTCTGGCTGCACCGGGTCTCCATGGTGTGTGGACTTCCTCCAGTTGCCACGGCAGGGGCTGCTCTCTCGTTGGGCAGCGCCGGCTTCAGTGGTTGCACTCTGGCCTCTGGAGCACAGACTCATCGTTGACCCCGTGACATGTGGGATCTTCCTGGATCAGGGGTCGAACCGTGTCCCCTGCATTGGCAGGCAGGTTCTTGATGACTGAGCCACCAGGGAAACCCATGATTGTCATTTTAAGACTACTGTAAGATAATAACTTGATTATGGGTGTTTTTTTTCCTAGTGTTTAGGAGTTAAGAGAGTTAAGAGTGTTGGTGAATTTTTAAAAATCTGCTACACTACTGGAAATGGTGCTCAGGAATTTGGCACTGATCATATGCATAGTAGGAAATGGCTTGTCAGTTTCAGTCTTTTCATGATTTATTAAATGTTTGAAGCATGATGCTTTCTGAATATAGAACCTGGTGACGCTGTATGGAGTTGGGCTAACAAACTAGAACTCATGTTCGTATGGCTTTGTAGTGAGTGTTTTGAAACTCTCGAAACTTCCTCCCTTACTCTGTTTTAAAAAAGAGAGCTGCCGTGGGGGCCTTAGATGCAGGAGCCGGGGCAGATGGGCCTTCCAGTCCCCCTTCTGTTCTATACCCAGACCTCCAGAGGGCCCCAGCTTTGTGCTGTCCCCCACCTGCCGACCCTGCTGTCAGCGCTGGCTACCCAGACTCAGCGGGGCCCCACTGGACAAGCAGGTGTCAGGGCAGGCTGCTGAGCATCTGCAGGGACGAGCGGAGAGCTGAGTCTTGGGGAGGATGCAGGGTGGGGAGGCTGGGGCAGCCTGGGCCAGCCGTGGCCGTGAGCAGTGCAGATTCGCGCTTAGGTGGGACAGAAGCCCTGAAGCGCCCTAGCCTGGCGGCTCTGGCAGACGCGTTAGAGCTCTTCTGCTGGGACAGGTGTGCCCTTGGGGGCCATTAGTAGCACCCACGGGGCCTCACAGAGCCTGGCGTCTGAGTGAGCTCTGGTCAGTGGGGTTTTGACCTTTTGTTTCTGACATCAGAGGGGAAATAACAGACATTCTGTCTGCCCAATAAGTGTATTAATAATGTCTGTGTAAAGTTTTTACTTTTCTGCGAAGACTTAGACTTCAGAAATACAGTCAGCAGCCAGCAGACAAGCTGTGTCTACCTCCCGCTTAGCATTTTGGAGCCTGGAGGGCGGTGGAGACCCTGTTAGTGCCTTCTCCAGGGCACAGCTGGCGGGCTGCGGATGCTGCTTCTGGCAGTCACGGCTGAGTTCTTCAGGATATCATCCCAGATTTGCCTTCTGGCAAAACTGAAACCTGCAGGGAGCCCCCGAGCCTCTGCCGGGCGCCTCCCGTTTCTCCGCTTCGGGTCCAGGTTTCCTGCTCCCTCGTCGTCGTCATCTCTGCTGCTCTGCGCTCTCAGCTTTCTGGAACACACAGTCTAGAGCTTGTTCTGTCCTAAATTAGTTTCCTGATGCAAAGTGTCCTTTTAGGTAAATGGTTGTAATTGAGCTGTATTGGAGAAGTGTAGTTTCTCACTTGACAAAGTAATTGAAGAGAAATTGTGAAAGTTGACATCTCTGAGCATTCTTTAGATTGTAATAATTTGTATTACACTGGAGATCAAGTCAGAGTATTCAATGAAAGGTTTGAAAATTACTAAAACAGGAGAAGCCTGGGCTTCTACGGAGCCTTCCGGTCTTCACCATCGCTGTCATTATTTCGTCTGTCTTGATGGCTTCTCCTCCTCTAGGTTATCCTCATGTCAGCCACCATCAACTGTAGAGAGTTTGCAGATTACTTCGCTGTTCCTGTTCAGAACAAGATGAACCCAGCTTATGTTTTTGAAGTGGAAGGAAAACCCTTTTCAATTGAGGAGTATTACCTTAATGACTTGGAGCACATTCATCATAGCAAGGTATGTTGGAACGCATTGTTTCTTTTACAGTGAATGTACTTCTGTGTTTGATCGAATCTGCATTCATTAGCTACAATTGCAGACCTCTATTGGAGCTTAAAATTGGAGCAGGGCAGTGGTGTGAAATGGGCCTGGAGAAGAATAAGAGGAAGGAGACAGCTGGGTTTGTTGTCATAAACTGTGAGCATAATAAACCCTCACATTGTATGTCCTGGTGAAAATTATTTGGACTGGTTTTACACTTCATTGAAGAATAAAATGTAAGAGTTTGATTCATTGCAAAGTCATAGATTCAGCTGGGGGTGGTACTTTTATTTAGTTGAATTTTGTAATGTAAGTCGTATTGCTGTCAACTGAATGAAGCGCACATTGTGGGGACTGTGCATGATACTCTGCTCTTAGGAGAAGCTGCAGGTGTTTCATAGTTGCTTTCATGTGGGTTATACATTCGTAGGGTTGGAAGATCAGAAAGTATTTGCAGGCATAAAGCAGCTCCTTCCTACTCCTGTCTTCTGTCTGCCCAGTTCCCCTGCCAACAAGAGCACACATTGTCATTAGTTTCTTTGGATCCTTCCATAAACTTTTATGCTTATAGAAGCAAATATGGATGTATTGTTTTCCTTTTTTATAGAATGATTTCAGCCTATGTGCATCTTGCTTTTTTTCACTTAACTGTGCACATTTTTTACATATCATTATATGATTTCTTCATTCCCTTTTTAGAGCTATGTAACATTCTTTTATGTGAATATAAATATTTTTTATTTACTGAAGTATAGTTGATTTACAATATTGTAAAGAAACCCTGGCCTATAACGCATACTTTGACATTGCAAAGATGTACGCATGTGAATGCCAACATTATATACGTGATGTGTATATTTATATTCCTTTCCGTTGTGCTGTGTTAGAGGATATTGAATCCAGTTCCCTGGGCTCTAGGCCCTGTGGTTTATTTTGCGTGTGGTAGTTTGTGTTTGCTGACCCCAAGCTCCTCATTTACCTCCCCCACTCCTTGTCCCCTTTGTAAGCGCAAGTTTGCCTCCCATGTCTGGGTCTGCTGCTGGCTTGTACCTGGGTTCATTTCTGTCATGCTTAGGTCCCTATAGGTGATGTCACGGGGCTTGTCCTCCTCTGTGACTTGCTTTGCTTAGCATGGTAATCGCTAGGTTCATCCATGTTGCTGAAAGTTAGACTACTTCAGTCTTTCCTGTGCCTGAGTGACAGTCCCTTGTGTACGTGTACCGCGCCTTCCTTACCTGTCTGTGTGCTGATGGACACTGAGGTTGCTTCCATGTCTTGGCTGTTGTGAGTGGTGCCGCTGTGAACACTGAGCGCTTATTGTCTTTATTTGGTAATCTCCAGTGTTTCTGATCTTTTCTTATTAAAAACAGTGCAGAGAGAACATCTTTGCACATGTGCAAGTGTATCTTGTAGACCAGGGTTTCTTAGGCTCAGCACAGCTGACGTTTTGGGCCAGGTCATTCTGTATGGTGAGGGCTGTCTTCTGCATTGCAGGATGTTTGCTGGCCTTGATGCACTAGATGCAAGTGGGCCCACCAGGGCTCTTCCCACCCCCACCCTCTTTGTGATGACCCAGACATCCCTGGAATGGGGGTAAAACATTGCTTCTGAGGAGCCCTGTGTAGGATGTGCCCTCCTGGAATATAAGTTCCTGGAAGTGGCTCAAAGGATGTGGATGCATTTGGGGATTTTGATGGCTGCTGCCAAGTCGCGCTCTAGAGGAGTTTGACTTCTATTAAAAGCATCTGTAATGTTAAAGCAAGCAGTCTCTACTACAGTGAGTTGGCAGACTAGGGTTCACCTACTGTTAGAAGATGCGTTTTGTCAAATCTGATTATGTCAAAGGGAGGCCAGTGACGACCATTAGAATGTGGCACTTCTTTTTTCTTCGAGTTTTTAAAATGACAGTATCTCAAGGCAGCAAAGTTGGAAGAATTGTGTAGTGACCAC
>SNSB01003710.1:132258-169603 GCA_012922965.1 Capreolus pygargus | reverse complement strand
TAGGTGTGTGTGTGTACGTTAGGTGTGTGTGAGTGCACCCACACACTAGGTGTGCTGCTGTGCTTGTTGGGCGTCACGCCCAGCCCACGGTAGAGCAGAGCAGGGGCACATTCTCCTCTCTCCTTGCTGGTCTGTGGTTGGAAACGTCTCTTAATGCAGCCCGTATTCGGGATGGAGGGAAAGCGCCCGTGTTTACCATGTTTGAGCACTGTGCCTTGTCTGACCCTTTCTGGAATTCGAGTAGACACGCTTCACGCTCTCTTCAGCTGACCACAGTCTCGTGAACTCCTGTCGAGGCCTCCAGGTCCTGCTGAGGAGGGATCAGGACACAGGCGTGAGCCCCGGCGGCGGGCTGGCGGGTCGTGCTCCCGTTCGGAGGGTGCCTGGTCCGGCCGTGTCTGCATCTCCCGGTCACTGCAGTCACTGCCTCAGTGAACAGACGCTCAGGGCGTGCCTCTGGGTTAATTTCTGCGTGCTTTATGGAGCTTCTCTTCTAGCCCTTGGTGTCAGAGGAGCTGCGTTGCCATCACAGTCTTCTCACTGAGACGCCTGGCGCTGCTGGGGTCCCTCGGCGGGCGGTCTCGGGTCGAGAGGGAGCACGGCCTCCCTGGGGTGGCAGCCTCTCCGCCGCACGTCAGTCCTGTCTCTTCCCACAACCTTGGGGCCTCGGCTTAACCATTGCCCTGCATCCCACACCTTTCCTGGCATCTTGTCCACGTTTAAACAGCACGGAGTCTCTCACCTTAGAAAACCCCTCCATTTGGTATGCTGCCGCTCACAGCTCTTGCCACGCCGACTCTGATTGCTTGCTTCGCGCCACGCTCGCCTCGCTGGCGTCTCTGCTGACCGCCGGGGAGGTCCGGCGCGCTCGGGCCTGCGTCGCGCGCCCCGCTCTGGTTCTTGATGCTGCAGGCACCGTGTGTATGGAGATGCACCGTCCCGTGCCCGTGACGGCCGCCTGGTCCTTCTGTCACTGGCTCGGCAGTCCCCTCCAGGGCCCTTTGAAGAGCCTTTCTCGTGCTTGATTTTCAGCTTGTTTTAATTGCCAAGAGCCCTTAACAACCTGCTCCACCCACCCAGGGAAGTTCATGAATGTACCCGTGCCCTGAGATGAGCTGTGGCCTCCGAGACCTGTAGCTGGGCTAGAGGCAGAGCGGGTCCCACTCCCTGGGCCTGCCCGTGGGTCCCTTCTGGAGGGCACTTAATCTGTTGAGGGGATTTGGGAGGAGGGTATTTGTTGTTCAGTCGCTCAGTTGTGTTTGACTCTTTGCAACCCCCATGGACTGTGGCACTCTGGGCTTCCCTGTTCTTCACCATCTCCCGAGCTTGCTCAAACTCTTGTTCATCGAGTTGGTGATGCCATCCAGCCATCTCATCCTCTGTTGTCCCCTCCTCCTCCTACCTTCAATCTTTCCCAGCATCAGGGTCTTTTCCAATGAGTCAGTTCTTTGCATCAAGGAGCAAGCATCTTTTAATTTCATGGCTGCAGTCACCATCTGCAGTGATTTTGGAGCCCAGGAAAATAAAAGACTGTCACTGATTCAACTGTTTCCCCATCTATTTGCCATGAAGTGATGAGACCAGATGCCGTGATCTTGTTTTTTGAAAGCTGAGTTCTAAGCCAGCTTTTCACTCTGCTCTTTCCCCTTCGTCAAGAGGCTCTCTAGTTCCTCTTGGCTTTCTGCCGTGAGAGTGGCGTCATCTGCACATCTGAGGCTATTGATGTTTCTCCCGGCAGTCTTGATTCCAGCTTGTGCTTCATCCAGCCCGGCATTTCGCATGACGTACTCTGCATGTAAGTTAAATAAGCACGGTGACAATATACAGCCTTGACGTACTCCTTTCCCAATCTGGAACCAGTCTGTTGTTCCATACAGGGTTCTAACTGTTGCTTCCTGACTGGCATACAGGTTTCTCAGGAGGCAGATCAGGTGGTCTCATGTTCCCATCTCCTTCAGAATTTCCTACACTTTGTTGTGATCTACACACTCATAGGCTTTAGCACAGTCAATGAAGCAGAAGCAGATATTTTTGTGGAATTCTGTTTTTTTTCTGTGATCCAGCGGATGTTGGCAATTTGATCTCTGGTTCCTCTGCCTTTTCTAAATCCAGCTTGAACATTTGGAAGTTCTCTGTTCACGTACTGTTGAAACCTCACTTGGAGAATTTTGAGCACTACTTTGCTAGCAGGTGAAATGAGTGCAACTGTGCGGTAGTTTGAACATTCTTTGGTGTAGTGCCTTCCTTTGGGATTGGAATGAAAACTGACCTTTTCCAGTCCTGTGTCTGCTGCCGAGTTTTCCAAATTTTCTGGCATATTGCGCGCAGCACTTTAACAGCAGCATCTTTCAGGATTTGAAATAGCTCAACTGGAATTCGATCACCTCCACTAGCTTTGTTCCTAGCGATACTTTCTAAGGCCTGCTTGCCTTCACACTCCAGGACGTCTGGCTCTGGGAGAGTGACCACACCATCGTGGTTATCTGGGTCCTTAAGACCTTTTTTGTACAGTTCTTCTGTGTATTCTTGCCACCTCTCCTTAATCTCTTCTGCTTCTGTTAGGTCTGTGCCATTTGTGTCCTTTATTGTGCCCATCTTTGCATGAAAATTTCTCTTGGTATCTCTTAATTTTCTTGACGAGATCTCTAGTCTTTCTCATTCTATTGTTTTACTCTATTTCTTTGCATTGATTACTGAGGAAGGCTTTCTTATCTCTCCTTGCTATTCTTTGGAACTCTGCATTCAGATGGATGTATCTTTCCTTTTCTCCTTTGCCTTTGGCTTCTCTTCTTTTCTCAGCTGTTTCTAAGGCCTCCTCAAACAAACATTTTATCTTTGTGCATTTCTTTTTCTTAGGGATGGTTTTGATTAATGCCTCCTGTACAATATTGTGAACCTTTTTCCATGATTCTTAATGCACTCTATCAGATTTTATCCCTTGAATCTATTTGTCACGTCCACTGTATAATCATAAGGAATTTGATTTAGGTCATACATGAATGGTCTAGTGGTTTTCCCTACGTTCTTCAATTTAAGTCTGAATTTGGCAATAAGGAGCCCATGATCTGAGTCACAGTCAGCTCCCAGTCTTGTTTTGGCTGACTGTATAGAGCTTCTCCATCTTTGGCTGCAAGGAATATAACCAGTCTCATTTCCATGTTGACCATCTGTTCACGTCCATGTGTAGAGTCATCTCTTGTGTTGTTTGACAAGGGTGTTTGTTACGACCAGTGCATTCTCTTGGCAAAACTCCGTTAGCCTTTGCCCTGCTTCATTTTCTACTCCAAGCCCAAACTTGCCTGTTATTCCAGGTATCTCTTGGCTTCCTTCCTTTGCATTCCAGTCCCCTATGGTGAAAAGGACATTCTTATTTTTGGTGTTAGTTCTGGATGATCTTATAGCTCCTCATAGAACCATTCAACTTGAGCTTCTTCAGCATTACTGCTTGGGGCATAGACTTGGTCTCCTGTGATACTGAATAGTCTGCCTTGGGAACGAGCAGAGATCCTCCTGTTGTTTTTGTTGTTTTGGCAGGATGGCATGAGACAAGATAAAATTCACCCCTCCCCTGTGCATATTCTGCCCTCCCGCCCCCATCCGTCCATGGTCCCCCACCTGCTCAGCCTGCCACTGGAGCCCCACTCTCCTCCTCGGGGAGCTGCCTGGGCCTGGGTGAGGCTGTCTCAGATGGACGCAGGCACTTGGGCTCCGGGTCTGCGAACAGACACATGGGCGCTTCTGCCCCTCTTTGCCGATGGTCGTGGTGCAGGAACGCAGGTTGCGGGGGCAGATGGAGTCGGCTGGCCGCACATGTGTGAGCCTCCGCACTGCCTCCACGCTCCTGCCCGCTCCCTCCCGCTCCCTCCCGTACTGTTGACTGTGGTGCGGCGGGCCCTGCCCTCTGCGGTGCCCCCGGCCTGCCGGCCTGCACCGGGCTCTCCTGGAGCCGGAGGCCTGGCGCCCTGTCCCCTCCGGGTCTCCTTGCGCGCACAGAGGCCGTGGGGCCAGCAGCTGGGCCAGAGCTGCGGCCGCGTGCGCCCTCGTCCCCTGTGTCACACGGGCTTGGCAAAGGCGGGGCTTTGTTTGGTATCTTAGCAGGTGTTCACAGGGCGTTCTCTGGACTGGGGCTCCAGAACTCAGTGAAACCTTGTGAACCAGCGTCGTGCTTTCCCCACAGCTTGTTTGTGGGACAGCAGCTCTGGTTGGCTGTGGATGTCACTGTTGGAGGCTGTGAAGAGTGTACCTTTCCCCTTCACCTTGTTTGTGTGGTTGTAGTTGGTAAGTTGGAGAAGGCAGTGGCACCCCTCTCCAGGATGCTTGCCTGGAGAATCCCGTGGACGGAGGAGCCTGGTAGGCTATAGTCCATGGGGTCGCAAAGAGTCGGGCACGACTGAGCGCCTCCTCTCTCTCTCTTCTCTAGTGTGGTAAGTACTGGTGACTGGGTAAAGTAGAAAATTGCTTAAGATAAAGGTTAAACATCAAGCATGTTTACTCAAAGTTAATTGACTAAATAGAAGATAATTTGTCATGCTTATATTAGTAGAATTGTAATAAGGAAACATTATTTAAGTACTAACTGACTTAATTTACTCTAAAAATTGGAAAAAAGTTGGTATTTGTAGCTAACTTCTCCTAAAGTCTTTTTCTGATATGTTCTGCACACAATCAAATGCTATGTCTTTTTATACAGTACTTGATAAGTAAAATTATTAAACAAAACAACCGTCTTATTCTTGGTGAAAAACTGCAGTATGGCTATAAAACAGATTTTATGGAACCTATGATGTAATGGTGGATATTCTAGGGAGATGCATTCCCAGTGATGGCCTTGGTCACGTGGATGCTGTCAGCTCAGACTGGTGGTCCTGCCCTCACCAGGGGGTGGCGGGTGTGGCTGAACCCCAGTGTTCCAGAGAGGCCACCCGAAGGGCAATTGTAAAGTGACTGGGCTCCCTGGCTCGTGTTAACACCCATTGAAAGTGGTCTGGTCGGTCCCGCAGAGCCCTGGTGGCCGCGATACGACGTGGCTACTGTCGCAGGCGCGGACGGACTGGTGGTCTTCCCAGCGGGCTCAGTCCTCGGCTCTCGAGGGCAGGGTTGACAGAGGGGAAGGGAAGCTCCTCCTGGCTCCACAGGCATTTGGAGCACCTTTTCCATGTCTTCAGAACAGACGTCCTACCGGACGTTGACTTCCGCCTGTGTGCGCCCCGACTGCTCCTCTGCCCCAGCGACGGGGTCAGGGCGGTGCTGGTGGGGGCTGTGTGTTGGGGGCTTGTTGTTTAGCGAGTGCCCGGATCCTGGCTGCCAGCGATACCATGTTCATTTGGGGTGTTTGTTGTGAGTTCCCTTGGTGAACCTCCTTGGTATTCCACCTTCCCTTCTTCCTCTTTATAGCTTTCTCCTCACCTCCTGGAGGAACCAGTGATAACCAAGGCTGTCTATGAGGTTGCTGTCTCCTTGATTCAGATGTTCGATGACTTGGACATGAAGGAGAGTGGGTAAGAGATCCTCCAGAGGGCTGTGAGCTTCAATGGGGTTGGGATGTCTTTGTTCATTTTGAAGAATTTTAGTGTTTTTATCATATTAACTATAGATATCTTTTCAGTGGTCACTCTATATATTTTAAAATTATAACTGAACTGAGCAGTTCAGTTGCTCAGTCGTATATATTTTAAAATTATAACTGAACTGAGCAGTTCAGTTGCTCAGTCGTGTCCGACTCTTTGCAACCCCATGAATCGCAGCACGCCAGGCCTCCCTGTCCATCACCAACTCCCAGAGTTTACTCAGACTTATGCCCATTGAGTCAGTGATGCCATCCAGCCATCTCATCCTCTGTCATCCCCTTCTTTTCCTGCCCCCAATCCCTCCCAGCATCAGGGTCTTTTCCAATGAGTCAACTCTTCGTATGGGGTGGCCAAAGTTTCAGCTTCAGCATCAGTCCTTCCAATGAACACCCAGGACTGATCTCCTTCAGGATGAGCTGGTTGGATCTCCTTGCAGCCCAAGGGACTCTCAAGAGTCTTCTCCAACACCATAGTTCAAAAGCATCAATTTTTTGGCGCTCAGCTTTCTTCACAGTCCAACTCTCACATCCACACATGACCACTGGAAAAACCATAGCCTTGACTAGATGGACCATTGTTGGCAAAGTAATGTCTCTGCTTTTTAATATGCTGTCTAGGTTGGTCATAACTTTCCTTCCAAGGAGTAAGTGTCTTTTAATTTCATGGCTGCAGTCACCATCTGCAGTGATTTTGGAGCCCAAAAAAAAAAAAGTCTGACACTGTTTCCACTGTTTCCCCATCTATTTGCCATGAAGTGATGGGACCAGATGCCATGATCTTAGTTTTCTGAATGTTGAGCTTTAAGCCAACTTTTTCACTCTCCTCTTTCACTTTCATCAAGAGGCTTTTTAGTTCATCTTCACATTCTGCCATAAGGGTGGTGTCATCTGCACATCTGAAGTTATTGATATTTCTCCCGGCAAAATTAAAGTTAGTATCTAACAAATGTTTTACTGGAAATTTATATTTTAAAGCAGTTAAAACCATACTAAGTACAGTTTTAGGGCTGACAGGTTTTAAGCTGGAAACTGCGGCCTGAAGATAGACATTCAGAAGTCATGCCCCGCCCAGTCCTGAGGTAAAACTTGCAGGCCTGTTGTGGGAGAGACTGTTGAATGCTTTCTTTGCCTTTGATTCCGTTTATCCTAAAGCTCTATTCCTGATTCTAGGCAGTTGTCCATTGTCATTCAGACGCTTTTTAGTTGACTGGCTCTTTGAAACCTGGAAGGTATTTTCCCCTAAGGGCAGTTTTAGGTTACAGGTGTGGTTAGAGTCTTTCAGGATATTACACTGCATTAAAAAATAAAAACCTCTACTGTTTACACGTTGGAACAACAAGCAGAATACAGATTCCGCCTCCTCGTGGTAACCAGCCCTGGACTTCTCGGAAGGCTGTTCTCTGTAGACCGTAGGCACGCACGGACGCGGCACTTCTCTGCTCGCAGTTGTTGGTTGTGTGATGTGAACGTGCGGTGAGTGTCACGGTATCGTTGTCCTGCCTTCTTGCCCCAGGATGCCGTGGAGGAGGCAGCTGCGTTCCGTGCCTTCAGAATGGATTTCCTGCCCACGCTGCACTTGGGTCTGTCTGGATTCTGTCTGGACTCTCCTCCGCTGATCCAGTGACAGGGCCAGGGATGTACCAGGACCACGTGTGCCTTGGGCCTTGAGCAGTGCTTGACACCCCAGTTGCAAAGTAACAGCTTACATGCAAACGAGTACTATTTTTAACTGTTTTTAAGCTCCCACAATTTTTTGTTATTTTTATATGATCAGTGGGTTTACATTTACTCAAATACATGTCATTTTATGCATCATTCTTTCATCTTAGACTTTCTTTCTTAGATCCTTTCCATTCGTCCTAAAGCATGTCCTTCAGAAGTTTGAGTCTGTTGGTGAACCTTCTCAGGTTTTATATGGCTAAAAAGGCCTCACGCTCATTTGAGAAACGCAGTTTTGTAAAATGTAAAATTTGGTTTCTATTTCTCTCCTTACGTGTACTTTTTCTAATTTTTTAGTTTAAATAACTTTATTGATGTGTAATTTACATATGTCGAATGCACCCACTTTTATTGTTCTCTCAGTATTTTGTGGTATTTTCCCACAATCTTCTGGCTTCTCTTACTATGGTGAGGACCTTTTGCTTCGGCTGCTCCTTGTAGGTAGACGTGTCTGCCTGGCTCACCCTCCGTCACGTTCCTGGTCTTTGATACCCTGCGGTGCGGCTGCTCTCTGGGGAGCTGTGGCTGCCTCGTCATGAGCCTGCGTGAGGCTCTGTGGACTCGGGGCGCCTGCGTGCTGCTGCCAGCAGCTTTCGCTCCAGTGGTGTCCTCTGTTCAGATTCTCTGTTTCCCTTTGATCAGTTTCAGTGGTTGGTGTCTCTTAGGACTGTCCGTTTCCTGTCTGTTTCTGATCTGTTGGCCTTCGGTTGCTCATGGTGCTCCTTTACAGACCTTTTCCTTTCTGTCAAGTCAGCAGCACTGTCTTCTCTTTCATTTTCTTTTTTAAACAGCAGGACCTATTTTATTTATTTTATTTTTATTTTATTTATTTTTTAACAGAAAGCAGTTTAATTACTCTCTTCCTGGCTGCAGGGTCTTTGCGGCTGCGCTCAGGCTTTCTCGAGCGGTGGAGAGCGGGGCTGCCCTTACTGTGAGGAGGCTCCTCTTGTGGAGCACAGGCGCGAGGCACGCGGGCTTCAGCGGTTGCTGCACGCGGGCTCAGTCACTGTGGCGCGTGGGCTCAGCTACCCCGTGGCATGTGGAATCCTGCAAGACCAGAGCTCAAGCCTGCGTCCCCTGCACTGGCAGATGGATTCCTACCCGCCACCCCACTGGGGAGGCCCCTCTTGCAGTTCTGACGGTGGTGACTGGGCTCTTTTTCTTCGGTCAGACTAGGTTTATTTGTCAGTTTGTCTTTTCAAAGAGCTCGGTTTTTGTTTTCCTGTTGTTTTTCTTTCTCTGTTTCATTAATTTCCACTCAACTTTTTTTTTTTTTAATTCTTGGAGAAGCCAAGAAACAACAGTCCCTGCCATTCCTGGGAATAGTACCCACAGAGAAAGAGGCGAGGTGAGAGGGCAGCCCAGTGGCCGCAGTCCCACTGCTGGGCTGAAGGTTCCCGCTTCCTTGCTCTCGTCGGTCTCTCCAGCTGGGATGTGAGCAGGGCAGGGAGCGGACTGACTCACTGCTGTGCTGGCACCCGGGCGGGCTGCGGGGGTTTGTGGAGGAATCAGAGTCCTGACTTCACACGAAGTAGATGGGCTGATGGAGGCAGGAGGCGAGGGGACGCTTTGAGATCTTGGTATATAAAAATGCTTTCTGATAATCGTTTTGATTCCTTGTAAGTTTAGGTTTTGTTTTTAATAGTTATTCTAAATGTTTTATATTTTGAGGGTCTAGATTACAGTAACTAAACATCAAAGGCTTTTGCCGATGATGAGTTTTAATGGGAGAAAGCAGTCAGGAGGCTGGAGGCCCCTTGGTTCCTTGTGGGGCTTTGGCTGTGTCTCCCGTCCCCCAGGACAACAGCCCCTGTCTTGTCTTATGTAAAGGACAGAATGTTGCAGTGGGTGACCTGGAGGTAAGAGCCTCTCCCAGTTAGAAACCTGTATTCCCAGGGCTCTGTAAAAACCACGGCTCCTTCCCCTTGACTAATTCTTGTGCACCTCACCTTTTAACAGGGCCAAGACCCGGTCGGGCACTCCGTTTGTGTCAGAGCGAAGCAGTGTGCTGGTGTTTCTGCCGGGTGAGTGCCATCCTTCCATGACGTGGCATCACACTCAGGATGGAGGCTGGTTTGTGTCTAGCACGTGTGGTGAAATGTGGTGTTCGTAGTGTGGGTTTATTGTTGGACTCTGGGAATGGGGATGGGTGGGGTTCTCAGTCTCACTTCTTACTATAACCTTTGTGTTGCTAAAAATGTTGATAACTAAGAGTTTAATGTTATTTTTGAGGGCAATCTGACCCCCTTCAGGAAAAAATTGTCTATGCTAAGTTTGCTATTTTTGAGGTAATTGTCATCCATCTGTATTTAAAGTTCATTTAATAATAACATCATTATTGTAATATCATGAAAATAATCAAGGTAGTCCTTGAGTTCTTTTCTCTTCAGTATTTGAGAAAATAATCTGTTTAAGATACTAGACAACTATGCAGTTCAGTCCAGTCCCTCAGTTGTGTCTGACTCTCTGAAGCCCCATGGACTGTTGCACACCAGACTTCCCTGTCCTTCACACCGTCTCCTGGAGCGTGCTCAAACCCATGTCCATCGAGTCAGTGATGCCATCCAACCATCTCATCCTCTGCCATCCCCTTCTGCTGCCTTCAATCTTTCCCAGCATCAGGGTCTTTTCCAGTGAGTCAGCACTTCACATCAGGTGGCCAAAGTATTGGAGCTTCAGCTTCAGCATAAGTCCTTCCAATGAATATTCAGGACTGATTTCCTTTAGGATTGATTGGTTTGATCTTGCAGTCCAAGGGACCCTCAAGAATCTTTTCCAACACCACAGTTCAAAAGCATTAATTCTTCGGTGCTCAGCTTTCTTTATGGTCCAACTCTCACATCCATATGTGAGTATTGGAAAAACCATAGCTTTGACTAGATGGACCTTTGTTGGCAAAGTAGTGTCTCTGCTTTTTAATGCGCAGTCTAAGTTGGTCATAGCTTTTCTTCCAGGGAGCGTCTTTTATTCATTTGACAAGATTAATCTATGTTAAATTGTACTTTTTCCAAAATGATGGTTTTTTTAATGACTTTTTAATTAAGTGATACAGCTTGATGAAATCTTACGACATTTCCTGTGTTTTTTTTGTTGTTGGAAAGTAATATATAGAGGATGTGGGTATTTCTGCTAGTTTTGGTGGAGAACAAAAAGCGTGAATAAAGGTAACTTATTTTACTTTGGAATACAACCTGTGAGTTGAAAGCACTGGTCATGTGTTGCTTCAGTTGATGTGGGTTAGTTTTGTATTTGATACTGATTAGTTTTGTATCCAGAAGCCAGCCATCAGCGGGCAGTGGTGTGGCGCTGCGTTTGCCCGTATAAACATCTGTCAGCGAGTTCTGTGTGCGTGGAGGAGGAGGACGCGCTGGAGGGGAGCTGGGGCAGTGCGCTCCCGGGAACCCCCGACGCCCGGGGGCGCTTTCCCGCCACACGCCGCCGGAGCGAGGTGTCTCAGTGACACCTTACGGCCCAGTCTGCCTCTGCTCCGTGTTTATGTGAGCTCGGGTTTGAGAGTGTGTTCGGCTCATTGACTGATCTCTGGGGAATGGCTCTGTGTTAGAGCTTTCGGGCTGCTGTGGCAGTGCCGTAGACCAGGAGGCTTGGAACGGCAGGCGTTTATCCTCTCGCAGGTCTGGGGCCCTGCTCCCCCTGCGGCTCCAGCTGCACTCCTCCCTGGCCTCCCCCTGCTTCCCCTGGCGGCAGCCTTGGCCTCCCTTGGCTCCTGGCTGTGACATTTCTCCTTCTGCCTTGACTGTTACCTGGTGTTTTTTGTGTATGTGTCTCATAAGGGCACCAGTCTTATTGAAATAAAGGCCCAGTCTTCTCCAGTGTGACCTCCTCTTAACTAATTAGATGTGTAGTGATGCTTTATTTGCAAATAAAGTCACATTCTGAGGGACTGGGGTTGGGGCTTCCACATCTTTTGGGGGACACACAGTTCAACCCATAGAAGTTCAAATATTGATAATTCAGGATATGGCAAAATCATGTGCAAACTTTATATATATCAATGAGCATTTCTGAACCTAATGAGAAAGATGTAGCATATCTTTGTGACCAGTACTTTTTAAATACTAGTTTTTGGTTGTAAAATTTTTGCATAATTAATGTAGAACATTTGGAAAACCAGTGGAGGGGGCCAGGAAATGCAAAATTACTCACAGGGCCAGCACTCACAGGCAGTCATTGTCGTGGAAAGGAAAACATTGGAAGAATATGGTTCTTCTCATATTTTTTAATTACTGCTAGAGCCGACTCATCGGCAAAGACCCTGATGCTGAGAAAGATTGAGAGCAGGAGAAGAGGGCAGCAGAGGACGAGATGGTTGGCTGGCGTCACCAGCTCAATGGACATGAGTTTGCGCAAGCTCCGGGAGGTGGTGAGGGACAGGGAGCTGGTGTGCCGCAGCTCGTGGGGTTGCAAGGAGCTGGACTTGACCTCGTGACCGAACGACGACAAAAACAATACTGAACGCTTGTCACTTGTGATGCTGATGTGTTCAGGTGAAGAGGATAAGAGACTCAAAGAAAGTGAATTGGTGGTACCGTCTCTGAAAAGGATGTCATCGTAAAGGTTGTTTTTTAGAATTGAATACAAATCTCTTTTTTTCTCCTCCACTCTCTTTCTTCTCTAGGTCTGGCTGAAATAAACTATATGCACGAACTTCTCACAAACATGGTTCATAAAAGGTGTGTTTAAAATGATAACCTGTATGTTTTCACTTGTAGAGCATTGTGTTGTTTCTGCCCTAAATCATTTTAATTATCTTAATCAGTAGTTACTCATTTTCATATATGTTTTCCCTTTGTGGATATTTTATTTCTTTTATGTCTTTTCTAGGTTGCAGGTCTATCCACTCCATTCAAGTGTGACTTTGGAGGAGCAGAACAACGTGTTTTTAAGTCCAGTGCCTGGGTACAGAAAGGTGGGACGGCTGGGGCACCTGTCCTGAGCTCTGAGCACCTTCTCCTTAGAGACCCTGCTGATGAGACCCTGACAGCCCTGCGGGTGGTGTGGCGGGCTCTGTAGCGGTGGTTAGTCTCCACGAGTGCATGCTGATGAGCCAGGTGTATGATTTCATTTTGCCTTTGTTTTGTCAGTCAGTTTGCTAAGGTTTGTCATTTCCCCAGCCGCAGGGCCTTGTTTTTCATGGGCTCAGGGCCTCCTGTCCCTGGCGCTGCCCTGGAGATTGTGGTCAGAGCCCACACTCTTGATCCTGCTTAAGAGCATTTCTTTAATCCTTTACGGGTGGGTGATGGGATTATCTTGTCACAGCCCTTGGAGTGTGGCTTCAGATTATCAGACCCCAAACGTGCAGCTCAGCCCCCCTGATTCCGGGAGAAGGTTTTGCGTCTCTGGGGCAGCCTCGACCTTGCTGGCACCTCAGGGCTCTCAGGTGCTGCAGCCCTTCAGGGCCTCTGCCTTGAGTCTGTCGTGCTCTGCGCCCCTGGGTAATTCCAAGAGCCCCTGAAGCTACTGAATCTGGGGTCAGGGAGAGCTGTCTTTGCCCTGTCTCTTGCCTGCTGCATTTTGCACCTGCTGTGTGCATGAGCCTCGTTTTCTGTGCCCTGAGACCTCTGCTGGACCCCTGAGAGTGACTCCACCAGGAGGAAGCTGCAACTTTACGTGGAGGTGAAGGGTTCAGCGCATGCGTGTGGGATTGGACAGATGCCTCGAGGCTCCGTCCCGTGTACATGTGCGCCTTGATCACCTTGCTTCTGCAAGGCTTAGTTTTAGTGTTTGAAAGTAGAGTCAGGAAAGTCACCTTGCAGAGCTGTTAGGAAGGTCTATTGTGATAACATTCGTCTGTCCTTGAGTTGTGACGGTGGTGCCGGCCCGACACAGGTATGTCCAGTAACCAGATGCGAGCGCTGTGGGGAGTGCTGAGCGCTCGGTTCATGCCGGGAGCAGTTCTAAGCATTCTGTTTATTAACCCAAATAATAGGGTGGGTATTACTGTTATCTCCATTTATAGGCGAGAAGAATGAGCTGAGTGGTCCAGGGTCCCACGCTGGTGTGGAGCAGAGCCCCCTACACTGATGCCTCCTCCTCACCCCACTCCCGAGACCCTTGACCAATCGTGGACTTTAGTGTAAAATAGAAAAATGGCTAATTTAAAAATCTGAGTTCAGTGTTTTCGCCTTTAAATGATTTGAGTTGCTTTATTTTCGCTTCGCCTGATGTCTCCCCATATGTGTGAGTGTCAGATTCCTTTCTTCTTTGTTTGGCAGATCATTCTGTCCACCAACATCGCAGAGAGTTCTGTCACGGTTCCGGACGTCAAGTATGGTGAGATCTCCGTCTCCCCAGCGTGGCCGTGGCTGTGGCCGTGGCCTGTGCCCCTCGGGAGGCCCCCGCCCCTTCACTGTCTCCTCCCTGTTCTGGAGGAGAGAGTAGGAACCTGGGCGCAAGCTCCATGCTCTCCTCTGAGCACGTGCGTCCTTGCACGTGGGCGGCCTCTGGCATGGTCACCGACACAGGCGTGACCGGGTCGTGCCAGGTGTCTGGGGGCAGCAGAGCTTTGGGGCTGCCCCGCCGGACTTCGTGGCTGGAGGGAGGACCCCGAGTCCTCCGTGTTGCTGAGGACGGCTGAGAAGGGCCCCTCGTCAGCGCAGGGGTGAAGGCGCGCAGGCTGGGCCCCCACGTGTGTGCCCTTGATGACCCTGTGAGGCTGTGGGCTCATGTTTGGGGGTCGAGGGGCTTCCCTGGAGGCCCAGTGGTTTAGGTTTAGGTTGCGCTCCCAGTGCAGGGGGCATGGGGCACATCCCTGGCTGGGGAGCCAGGTCCCGCCTGCCGAGCATCACAGCCAAGAAAAAGTTTGGAGCCTGCCACGTGCCAGGCAGTGTTCCCGCCGGGAGGCCTGCAGGGTGGATAGGACGTGTCTTCTGGGGGGAGAGACAATTCACAGGTAAAAAAGTGTGTGTGGTTCCAGGTCAAGATGGACGTACATAGGAAAATCACTCAGAGAAAGGAATTACAGTTAATTGTTCCCAATGACCTTTCGGTTGGGGCCGTGGGGGGCCCCTCTGTGAGGAGGCCACAGCTGAGGGGGGCTCGGCTTGGGGGGGCCTGAGTGTGGCGGAGCCGCAGGGCGCCAGCGTGGGGCCAGGCCAGCGGGCTATCCCAGGGCTGCACGCAGTGTGCAGACCACGCGCATGTCTGTGCTCATGATGCGGGGGTGGGTGGGCACTGACAGGCGATGAGATGAGGAACTGCAGCGCAGGGTGACTGCTGGTGTCGGAGGGTGAGGCACGGGCAGAGGGGCGGGGGCCTAGTGCTTGGTCAGGAGGGAGGGCAGGTCGTTAGACGAGGGGCGGGACAGGGAGCTGCTCCTCAGAGGGGCAGACCGCGGTCCGCGTGTGGGGCGTCAGGGCTGCTGGGGAGGGCCGCAGGACAGCGGTGGGGGAGCTCCCGTTCTAGAGAGCAGTCTGGAGATCGAGCCTGACGGGCTATCGGGTGGGGGGCGGAAGGCGAGGCGGGTGGAGGACGGGCGCAGGACGGAGGGCCCGGATGCTGCCAGCCCGTGTCTGGGAGTGGAGGTCCCCGTGGGTGATGGTGGGAGGGGTGTTCAGAGCCCGGCAGAGCCATCGGGACGGGCTGGGGCTGCCGCGCAGGAGGCTCCCCCGGAGGTGGGCAGCACTGAGGAGGGGCTAGCACGTGGGGTCGGGCCTGACCTGCTTCCCGCGCGGAGCCTGCCTGCTCCGTGCTGGGCCTGGGGCATGGGGAGAGTGGCACGGTCCTGTCCCCGGTGTTAGAGCGGAGGACCCTGACACAGACACGAGCAGCCCCCCCCGCCCCTCCATGCGCGCGTGCACATGCAAACACGCGCATGCACACACACAGGGCTGAGACCTGACTGCGCACACACACACACACGCACACACACATTCACACACACACACACAGGGCTGAGACCTGACTGAGCACACACATTCACACGCGCACACACACACACAGCTGAGACCTGACTGTGTGCACACACACACACGTGTACATGCACACACACATGGCTGAGACCTGACTGCGTTCACACGCACATACACACAGCTGAGACCTGACTGTGCGCACACACACGCGCGTGCACGCACACATGGCTGAGACCTGGCTGCACACACACACACGCACACAGGGCTGAGACCTGACTGAGCACACACATTCACATGCATACACACACACAGCTGAGACCTGACTGAGCACACACATTCACATGCACACACACAGACACAGCTGAGACCTGACTGTGTGCACACACACACGTGTACACGCACATACACACAGCTGAGACCTGACTGTGTGCACACACATGTGCACGCACACACACACACATGGCTGAGACCTGACTGTGCACGTGCACACACATGCACACACAGGGCTGAGACCTGACTGCGCACACACGCGCGCGCGCACACACACAGCTGAGACCTGACTGTCCCCACTTCAGCTGTGCTTCTGCACGGCTGTGAGTCCCGGGAGGCGGGTGTGGCAGCCCGCATCAGCTCGCTGTGCCGCGGGGGCTCTGGTGGGCGGTCTTCTTGCTGTCGGGACGCCCAGGCTGTCGGGGGAGGGCGTGGCCCGCTTCCCGTCTGGGCACCCGGGTCGGCCAGGCTTCTCCGGGGGCTGCTGTGTATGCAGCAGTTCCAAAGGCTGTGTGTCCATAGGTCAGCTTTTTGCCCTGCGCTCGATTGTTACCGTTATTTCTTGCTAGCCTGACATTTACATTCCCTTTTTTATGACAGTTATAGATTTTTGTTTGACTAGAACTCTGGTTTGTGATGAAGACACGAATTACCAGAGTCTGCGACTGAGCTGGGCCTCTAAGACCAGCTGTGAGCAGAGGAAAGGTAAGGTGCTTGTGTCCAGCCCAGCCCCAGGACTTGGTGACACATTGGGTGTACTTTTAAGTTTTTTGCTCTTTGTTTGTTTAGTTAATCAGAGATTACCTTTATTGGATCCAGTTTTGTGTGTAAAACACAGCATCTCACACTATCAGACACTCTTTCTACATCCCCGACCCTCCTCTCCCCTGAAGAGCTGAGAGCGTTGGCACATCCACCATGAGCGTGTGGTCGCCTTTCACGGTGACAGGTTATGAAAGCTGGCACTCATGTTCTCATCTTAGAAAGTTTGCAACTTAAAGGGTTGTATGTAGAGGACTTATTGTATTTCCCCCAGTGTGTATTTTGTCTTTTACTCCTCTTAACAGGGTATTTCATAGAGAAAAAGTTACATTTTGGTGTGGTTTGGTTTATTGATATCAGTTTTTCTTTTTATGGATCATGCTTAAGATGTGATGTAAGAAAACTCACCTAGCCTAGATTGCATAGATTTTTCTGCTTCTTTTCTTCTAGAGGTTTCACAGGTAGGTTTTTGCCTTTGTGTCTGTGACCCATTTAGTCAGTTTTCACAGATGACGTGCAGTTTGTCTGTGGATGCAAAGTGTCCCCGCACCATTGTCGACCTCCTATTGAGGGGTGTCTGCACCTTTTTGAACAGCACTGGGGTGCGCTTGTCTGGGGCTGTTTCTGGTTCTTCATCATCTTCTGTAGTGCCTGTTTTTCCCTCCACCAGTAACACACTGTCTTGATCACTGCATAGTGAGACTTAACATGAAGGATATGGACTCCTCCCCTTCATTCTTCATTCTCAAGGTTGTTTTAGCTGTTCTGTTACACTTTGCCTTTCTGTGTAGACTTTAGAATAATGTTGTGTACACACACACACATACACAGAAGCTGCCCATGGTACTGCTAGGACTTGTGTTAAACCTGAACCTCAGTTTGTGGAGACCTGAGTCTGCCTGTCCCTGAATGTTGTGTGTCTCCCTTTATTTAGGTTGTCTTTGATTTCGTCAACCAGCATGGTGTTATTTTCAGCATACAGACGCTGCAAGTATTTTGCTGGAAAGTATTAGTCACTCAGTCGTGTCCAGCTCTTTGATCTCATGAACCATAGCCCACCAGGCTCCTCTGTCCATGGGATTCTCCAGGCAAGAGTACTGGAGTGGGTTGCCATTTCCTTCTCCAGGGGATCTTCCTGACCCAGGGGTCGAATGTGGGTCTCGTGCATTGCAGGTGGATTCTTCGCCATCCGAGCCACCGAGGAAGCCGTTGTGCTAGATCTGTATCTGAGTGTTCAGGTTAACCGAAGTGACTGCGGCGATTGTGAGGGCGTTGCTCACTCTGGTTTTCACACGTTCGTTTTTAGTGTGTGGACGTGGTTTAGTTTCTGTGCTACTATCAGATCCTGTGACTTGCTGGTTTCACGTGTTGGTTCTCGGGGTTGCGTGTTTGGTTTTGTCATTTCCTTGGCATTTTCCATGTGCAGTCCTGTCATCTGAAGATACGGGGGGTGGGGTGGAGGTGGAGGTGGGGGTGGAGGCAGAAGCCTGGACACTCCACTCAGTCTCCTGGTGGCGAGGGAGAGGGACTCCTAGGGGGAGCAGAAAGGGCAGGGGTCCAGGCTGCACAGGCACCTCCCTGGGCTGCCCCACTTTTTAAAAGCGAGTATTCGTGAAGGAGCCTCCTCCCTGCCTTCTGTGCTCTCAGGTTTTATCCTGTTTTTGGATAAAGCAGTTTTCATTGCACAAGCGATACCATCGCAAGAGAAGAGCTGCTTATCACCGGTCTCCGCGGGCCAGGCCTGCTTCTGAGCTCTGCACATGCGAGTCGTGTGACGCTGTCGTCGTGAAGAGCGGACGCCTGTGCACGGGTGTGGGGACAGGGCACAGCCAGCCCGTCCACCGGGGTGGGGGGGGGCGTTGCTTCTCTCGCCAGCTTGACTATCCGTGTGAGCTATGCGTTTGCAGGAGAGCGTGGTGTTTATGATGTTCCGATTGCTGTTGCATTCTGAGGCCAAGGTGGTAGTCTTTGGAAACGTGCATTTGATACTGTACTGAGTACAAGTGAGCATTTAGTTTCTGTGTATAAGGTCGCTCCTAACACTGACCTATTCTGAAGTTTTTACTGACCTGGTTTGGTAGAGGATAACAGAGTTTTCTTTAGTATTTAATGGTTATTCTGAAACATCTCTTTATGCTTATGCTAAAGTAACTAATACCAGCATTCAAATGTTCTCCCTTTGAAGGCCGTGCTGGACGGGTGTCTAAAGGATACTGTTACAGACTTGTTCACAAGGATTTCTGGGACAACTCCATCCCCAGCCACATCATCCCTGAGATGCTGGTAATGAACTTTGGTCATCTTCCTGGTTGTTTTTTATGGGCAGTTTTACCCAACAGTCTTAAGGAGTGTATTTTGAGCGTCATATAATTTTGACCCCGGAAACGTCACCTGTGACTAGGGCTGTCTTTAATGCCAGTACTGGCTTCATCGCCTGGGCCCCAGGCCCCTGAGGGGGCTCGCGCCGTGCCAGGGTCCTGGCCCAAGGAGCGCCGTCCCCAGCTGCTGCCCATGTGCGCCCCTCCGTCTCGCACCGTCACCGGTGCCACCCACTGCTCCTGTCTGCCCCTCCTCGGCGCTCTGAGCCCCTCTCCCCCTCTCCCGCATCTCTTCAGCTCCGGTTTCTCTCTCCGCCGCCCAGCCCTCTGTCTCTTTCTGTTTTCCTTTCTTAATTCTCTTTACCTCCTCTCTTGCGCTGCTTCCTCTAAAGTACTAGTCATGTGAGTAGATGAGTTGATTTACTGATTTTTACTGCCTCTAAATTCAAGTTCTGTCCTTTTCAGCGTTGTCCATTAGGAAGCACAATATTGAAGGTGAAGTTACTTGACATGGGTGAGCCCAGGGCTCTGCTGGCCACGGCCCTTTCTCCACCTAGTCTGAGCGACATTGAACGCACCATTCTTCTGCTCAAGGAGGTAGGACCCTCTCATACTTGTTTGTGCTGGGAAAAGCTAAGGTTTTTTGGGTGAATTTTATACATTTCACAGTGTGGATATCCTCCAGGTATTTTGATGGCTGGGAATAGTGTTTCCTTGGCTAGGCATTCATGACTAATAGTTGATTCCAGCTTTATATACCAGTTCAGACCAGCTTTGTTAGAAGCTCCTGCTCTCTCACCACCTGTCATGCACCCCCCACCGGGCTTGCTGTTTGCCGGCGAGGCTGAGAAGGCCTGGAAGGGCCACCGGGCGCGGCGAGGCCCTGTTCCCCGGCTCCGGCCGCAGGCGCCCTCTCCCCGCCGCCCCCAAGCCCTGCTCCTCGGCCCCTGCCGGCCTCCTCCTTGCTGGCGCTGGGGGCCCTGCTCCTGCTGAGAGCTCTGGCTCTGCCCCTGCTACGGGCGGCCGGGCCAGGTGCCCCCGTCTGCCGGCTCTGCAAGTCTGCCTCTGGCCCTCGGCCTTGGGGTGCCTCTTATACCGTCCGTCCTTGCTTGGGGGTCCGTAAAATACACTCTGTCCAGTTGAGGACATCTTTTTCCGCACGGGGTCTGCTCCATCTGACTGTGAATGATGTAGCAGTTGGATGTTTGATGTTGGGCCTGCCACGTTTGTTAACCTGTGAGTTACATGGAAATGATGAAATGGCGTTCTCAGTTTCAAAAAAACCTTTAGTCTCAGTCTTTAATAAGCTGACTCAGAGGCCGTTTAGAACCTTGCTCACCCACATTTGGCCACTGCCTCAAACTCCGTGACCGAGGGAAGAAGGGTGTGGGCAAAGCCGCACTTGCTGACTGCCCTGCTTCGTTTGATGAAGGTGGGAGCGCTTGCGGTCAGCGGCCGGAGAGAAGATGAAAACCCCCACGATGGTGAGCTGACCTTCCTAGGAAAAGTTCTCGCCCAGCTTCCTGTCAGTCAGCAGCTCGGCAAGCTCATCGTGCTCGGACACGTGTTTGGGTGTCTAGATGAGTGTCTTATCATCGGTGAGTGTGCGGCGGCCAGGCGGTGACGGAGGGTGTAAGCAAGGCCCTTCTGAGAATCTCACATTGTCCTTGTTTATTCTCTTGATAGCGGCATCTCTTTCCTTGAAGAATTTTTTTGTGATGCCTTTTAGGCAGCATCTTGATGGATATAGGTATTTAACATTCATACTTTTAAGTCACTGTGTTTTAATGGGATCAAATGACACCCTTTACTGTCTGTTTATAGGAACAAAGTGAATTTCGCTGGCAACAGTAGGAGTGACTGTATTGCACTCGTTGAAGCCTTCAGAGTAAGTTTTCCCCGTGCCAGCTCCGAAAGCAGCTACCACAGGTGTCGGTACACTTGCATGCGGTGCGCCTCTCTCTGTCAGAAGTGTTTTTAGTGTTACTGACCCCTGATACGAAAGAAACTGTTGGGAGAAGTACGTCAGGATGGGAGTCTTAAGTCTATGAAGTTGATTGGGAAAAAACCTCCCAACTAAAAATCCTAATTCACCCACGTAAAAGAATAATTTTAGTATATAGTAGAACTGTATGTTAACTTTGCTCTGTATTTTCCAAGTCTCCTGAAAATGTGTTATCATCCTTTGATAATTTTAAAAAAGAAAGAATAAATCTGTAAGTTGTCTGTGGTCGGGGAAGAATTTTGAGCCCGATGGTTTCTTTGCAGGCGTGGCAGACCTGCAGGCAGAGAGGGGAGCTGCGGCACCCAAAGGTCAGTGGCTGTTCCCTGAGTTTCTCTGCTGAGACTGCTGGCACCCCGGGAGCTGCCCGGGCCCCCCTCGCTCAGCCTCATTGCCGTGTGTGAACCGGCAGTGCCCGGCCTGAGTGGAGAGGCCAGCTCCTGAAGGCGGCGGGGCCTGCGTGCAGCCACGCTACCTGCTGCCGGCTTCCGAGAGTGGTGACCCTTGCTTGTCGGGAGCCCCGGCAGCTGCTGGGACCACAGGCCTGAGGGCCGGGCCTGGGCTGCTGCTCGGAGCGGCAGGGCTCAAGGCTTTCCGTCTGCTGCTGCAGCCCTGTGTCCCAGAGTGGGCTTGGGAAAAGCCGACTTGTTAGCCTTTGTTTTTTGGGGGTGGGCGTGGTCAGGTGGTGGTGGTCTAAACTGCGTGTGTTTGAAAGCTTGCTGGTGGGTCTGTGTGTGTAAGTCTGCTGTGCCCAGATGCATTCTTAGAGCAGCTGCCTGAGTTACCCATGAGAGCCACTGTGTAGACAGTCAGCCCACGAAGAGTGAACGCAGAAAGGCAACGTGGCTGTCTGGGGCTGTCTTAGAAAATAGATGAGAGAGGAGGGGAAGCGAGAGGCAAAGGGCAAAATAAAAGAGAAATCCGTCTGGGTGCAGAGCTCCAAAGAATAGCAAGGAGAGATAAGAGAGCTTTGTTGAGTGATCAGTGCAAAGAAATAAGAGGAAAACATTAGAATGGGAAAGACTAGAGAGCTCTTCAAGAAAATCAGAGATAGCAAGGTGACGTTTCATGCAAAGATGGGCTCAATAAAGGACAGAAACAGTAAGGACCTGAAACAAGCAGAAGAGATTAAGAAGAAGTGGCAGGAATACGCAGAACTGCTGTACAAAAAAGATCTTAATGACCCAGATAACTGCAGTCTGTGATCACTCACCTAGAGTCAGACATCCTGGAATGCAAAGTCAAGTGGGCCTTAGGAAGCATCTCTGTGAACAAAGCTAGTAGAGGTGATGGAATTCCAGCTGAGCTGTTTCAAATCCTAAAAGATGATGCTGTGAAAGTGCTGCACTCAGTATGCCAGCAGATTTGGAAAACTCAGCAGTGGCCACAGGACTGGAAAAGGTCAGTTTTCACTCCGATCCCCAAGAAGGGCAATGCTAAGGAATGCTCAAACTACTGCACAATTGCACTCATCTCACACGCTAGCAAGTAATGCTCAAAATTCTCCAACCTGGGTTTTGACAGCACATGACCTGAGAGCTTCCAGATGTACAAGCCTACATTTAGACAAGATAGAGGAGCCAGAGATCAAACCTTCAGCGTCCACCGGGTCATAGAGAGAGCCAGAGAGTTCCAGAAGGACATCTGCTTCATTGATGACACTGATGCCTCTGACTGTGTGGGTCGCAGCAGACTGGAAAATTCTTAAAGAGGTGCGAGCACCCGTCCACCTGGCCTGCCTCCTGAGAAGTGCGTGTGCGGGTCAGGGAGCAACAGTTAGGACCGGACATGGAAGAACAGACGGGCTCCAGACTGGGAAAGGAGCGCGTCAAGGCTGTATGTTGTCACCCTGCTTATCTAACTTACATGCAGAGCGCATCGTGAGAAATGCCGGGCTGGGTGAAGTACAAGCTGGAACCAAGATTGCCGGGAGAAATATCAATAACCTCAGACACGCAGATAGCACCACCCTTATAGCAGAAAGTGAAGAAGAACTAGAGAACCTCTTGATGAAGATGAAAGAGGAGAGTGAAAAAGCTGGCTTAAAGCTCAAGATTCAAAAAATGAAGATCATGCCATCCAGTGCCATCACTTCATGGTGAATAGATGGGAAAACAAAGGAAACAGTGACAGACTTTATCTTCTTGGGCTCCAAAATCACTGCAGATGGTGACTACAGCCATTAAAAATTAGAAGTTGCTTGCTCCTTGGAAGCAAAGCCATGACCAACCTAGACAGCACATTAAAAAGCAGAGACACTACCAAGAAAGGTCTGTATCGTCAAAGCTGTGGTTTCTCCAGTGGTCGTGTATGGACGTTGGAGTTGGACCACAGAGAAAGCTGAGCACTAAAGCATTGATGCTTTGAACTGCGGTGTTGGAGAAGACTCTTGAGAGTCCCTTGGACTGCAAGAGATCCAACCAGTCCATCCTAAAGGAAATCAGCCCTGAATATTCACTGGAAGGACTGATGCTGAAGATGAAGCTCCAATACTTTGGCCACCTGATGCGAAGAGCTGACTCATTGGAAAATACCCTGACGCTGGGGAAGATTGAAGGCAGGAGGAGAAGGGGGTGACAGAGGATGAGATGGCTGGATGGCATCACTGACTCGATGGACATGAGTTTGAGCAAACTCCGGGAGATGGTGATGGACAGGGAGGCCTGGCGTGCTGCAGGCCATGGGGTCACAGAGTCAGACACGACTGAACGTCTGAACTGAGAGTCAGCCTGTGCTTCCCATTGGTTTGTACTCCTCTTGGTGAGATACGTGTATTACAGTGGGTGTGTCAGTCCTCGTTTGTTACATTAATATTGAATGTTGTGCTTTTGTGTATTTAAAGGATGAACTTGAGTGGGGACGGTTAAATTACATTCAGATCAAGAGAATCAGAGAGGTAAGTGTGTATTCTGTGAACGCAGGTAAAGGTGCCGTTTATCAAGTGCCAGCAGTGCCCAGGCTGCTGCTCTCTGCTTAGTTGCTCAGTCGGTGGGGCTCTTTGCGACCCCCGTGGGCAGCAGTGAGCCTTCCAGGAAGTGCATCCTGTGTCCAGCCTTAGTAGAATCTGTGTGTTGCGATCACAGGTAGAGTTTGTTACAGCTAAATGACACAAGTGAAGATCAGCAAAGGCGCAAGGCGGGTGGGGAGGAGCCAGGAGAGACACGGTCCCCGCCCGCAGCTGACCTCTCGCATCAGGGCCTCCTGGGCGGCACGGGTGCTGACAGCCTGCAGGAGCCTCTGCAGGCCAGGGAGGCTGGCGGAGCCTTGGCATGCAAGCTTGTGTTGAGGGTTGGTTGCATGGTCAGGGGGTGCTCCTCTGGTTGACCTTGCCTTAGTTTTCAGCACCTCCGAAGGTCACACTGATACCATGTGGCCCAGGCCCCTTGCCCCCCGCCCCCACAGTGTCATGTTGCTCCATGAACTGCCTGTTGCATACAAGGCCTCAGGTGAACAAAGACGCTCGAACGAGGCAGGATATGCCAGGGACCCGGAGTGAGCTGCCCGGAGCCAGACCTTCCTTCAGAACGTCTAGGGTGTGGCCAGCTGGGCCTGCTGACTTCCATCCTTTACTGCACCAGTTTGCAAGATGCTGTGTCTGTTTTATTGTATTGTCAGAGAACTTACTCCTGGTTTGATTTGACAGTTTTACTGTGCAGGTATTTTGGAGGAGAGGAAAGGTGAAAGATTTCAGTGGATTGACTTCGGCTTTTTTCCATTAATTTAGTTTTTCTCTGGTTTCCTTTTTTAGTGTTACTGAGATGAGAATTTAACTTATTATCACTTTCAGTCTTTCTAAGTCATGTCTGACTCTTTTGAGATCCCATGGATTGTAGCCTGCCAGGCTCCTCTGCCCATGGGATGTCCCAGGCAAGAATATTGGAGTGGGATGCACTTTAAGTCTTTCTAATTAACAGTGGTTAAAGCTGTGAGTTTTCTCATGAGTGTTTTGGGTCCATTAGTCTTTGACATCCATGTGGGGATGCGCATTCCCTCCCAGCTGTAGGGAGCTCACTGCTATCCCCATCTGAGGCTTATTTCTCTGTTGGTTTCCTGCTTGATTCAGGGTCTTTTAGAAGAGTGTTAGAATTTCTAGGCAGAAAGAAATATCTTTAGGTATCTTGTTTCATTGTTAATATTTTGATTTTTATTGCATCTTGGGCAGAAAAAGTGAGTTGCATAATTTTAAATCGGTTTTTAATTAGACAAACTGTATTTCCTGCAGCCTTCTGGGTGATTTCAGTAGTGGGTGTGAAAGGGGCCAGGCTGGGCCCTTCCTGCTGTGTCCCCAGGCTCTCCTCTTCTTCTCATAGGTCAGGACTTCTAAGAGTTTCTGTCCTTACCATTCTTTTTCGTAGTTTTTTTCCAGCTATGGTTACAACTGTGCTTGTATAGTTTTTTTCCTTATTGTCACTTACTGAGATAATTTTGTGGTAAGTTAATTTATGCTGTGCTCATAGGTGTTTGGATTTGTGTATTCTTGTGTGTATACATCTGAAGTGTGGTGAAATCATTTTATGTGAAATGATTCTATTGAAACTAAAGAGGTTTTTTGGTTCAGGGTGACTGTGTAGCCATTGTTTTTAATCACAAAGCAGTACATGTTTATGGCAAGAGGTTTTGGAAGTGTCTCAAGGACTTAAAGCAAGGGCTGTGGCCAGGTGTCCTGCTCCCCTGACGTGGTAGGTGGCGGCGTGTGCGTCTGCAGTGGTTTCCTGTGTGTGTACGCTGGGACTGTGACGCACTTACAGCTCCGGGTCCTGTCGTTTGTAACTGGCGTGCGTCCTTTCCCCACCTGGTTAATCAGTCTTCAGCATTATGGCTCAGTAGCTGCAGTGTTTCACCCACAGGCACACTGATGTTTCCCGCTGTGTACTCCTTTTCTAGTGTTCCCACTATCCTGAGGAGCGTGGTCACCTGGAGACGCCATCTCCCAATGTGTTTTTCTCAGGTGGCTGAGTTATATGAAGAACTGAAGACAAGGATCTCGCAGTTCAACATGCACGTTGATTCCCGGCGGCCTGTCATGGACCAGGAGCACGCATACAAGCAGAGACTCATCCTGCAGGTGCGTGGGAGCGCCCGCCTGCCTTTCCTGGCTCCTTCCTGTGGTCTCACGGCTGTGAAAGTGCTTGCTCCCCTTTTCTGATACGAATTGTATCTCACAGGAGAGCCTAGATGCGCAGTGTTCACGCTGTGTTGGAGAACAGGGGACACTCTGCTCTTGCGTTTAGGTTTTCTGTGTCACTGAGTTAATGATCCAGACCCAGTTCTGATCTCTGGAGGAGTGTTTCTGAAGACTGCTGTCTTTACTGCTTCCAGAGAGATCCTTTTATTTTGGCTTTTAAGAAAGTAAAATTACTGTTAATATTACATTGCTTTTACCTTGCATCAAAAAGTTATCTTAACTTTGGAGGCCGTGATCAGATTCCCTTGTTGGTTGGAGCTTCTAGGCTTGTGTAGAGGGAAGTGTATCTTGGAAAGGCAATCCGTGTTTCTGACTCAGGGCTCAGGAGAGGAGGAGGTCTCGTCCTGCGCCCGTGTGTTGGCTGACGCACACAGAGTTGGGATCCTGTAACCTGGGGGCTGCTGGGAAACGGATGTCAAGTTACTTTAAGGTTGGGAGAGTCTTCCTTGGGTGTTTGTTTCAAATGGCATGTTTTTAACTGAAGAAGTGGCTCTATGCACAGTGCTTTTTAGAGGTGAACATTGAAGGCAGGCCTGGTGCTCTGAATCTGTGTGCCCCAATTGTAACTTTACCTGAACATTTTGGAGAAGGCCTGACCCATGGAAGGAAGTATGTTGAGGACAAGGTAGAAAATGCTGGCCAGCCCTGGGGGCCCTGTGTGTGCAATCATGTGTGTCCTTGTTCAGCTCACCACTGTTTTCTAAACCTCGTTCTTTTTTCTAGCTGCACTATGTGGCTTGTGGGATCTTAGTTCTCCAACCAGGGATCGAACCTGTGTGCCCTGGATTTGGAGAGTGGAATCTTAATTACTGGACTGCAAGGGAAGTCCCTAAACCTCATTCTGAGAAATAGTCAGGCTCCTTGGAGGAATGATCTTGTAGAATGTGTTTCTGTTACGGGGAAGTAACCAGAATCGTGACTTTCTTTTTGATTGATTAAAGGCCCAGGTTAAAAAAAAAAAAAAAATTAACTCATCTTTTATATTATGGATGTCACTCTGGGATGAGATTAGTGTATTAATGAGACAGTGTGATAAAATCTTGCTGTTACTTCATGAAAATACGTCTGTCTTCCAGGTTGTGTTGGCAGGTGCCTTTTATCCGAATTACTTTACTTTCGGGCAGCCTGATGAAGAGATAGCCACGAGGGAGCTGGCGGGCAAAGACCCAAAGACGACCGTCGTGGTAGGTGGCAGGGGGTCGGGGAGGGAGGCGGCCTTCCCTGAGGGAGACCGGGCGCCTGGTCTTCAGACAGGCATCAGTCCAGTGTGGCTGATACGGAACATTTTATTTCCCCTCTGTCTCTGTATAAATGCTTAGTGGATTTTTTCCCCCTAAAGTGAATTTCATGGCTTGTCTCACCTTTTCACATGCCTCCACTGGTTCCTGTCTCATAGACCTGGCCTTAAGAGAGAAAGCCTTGTGGAGTGAAGTATTCAAGGCTAACCTTGCCTGCTTCATCTTGTTTTGAAGGATTTAAAATACTTCTCCATAAGTTTAAGAGCAGGCGGTTAATAGCTAACTTCATTTTACGCAAAGCGTAAAGGGTTATTTGGTTGGCAGCTTTGTACTGCGATTTAAACTCTGATCCCCATTCACACATAACAGAATCATCTAGAGTGTGTGTTTATTTTGAAATTCAGACTTGAGGCCTGTGCGACTTGAGGCCCGTGCCACAGAATCTGAACTAGCAAGTGTAGCCTGAAAAATCAGCATTTAAATAATGTGAGCTTTGGGGGAATCTGATGGTCAGTCACAGCACTCACCACTGGATCAACGTTGGTAGACCCTGTGTTTAATCAAACCTGAGCCCAGGGTGACTTCAAGGTCGGCAGCTGAAATAAAGCATTTGGGGGTTGGGCTTTCGTGGACTCTTGCGGCGTCATCAGCTGAGTCTAATAAAGGGGGTGCAGAGACCTGGCAAGGCTCCGGGCAGGTAGTGAGCCCGCCAGCACTGCAGCTTCTCCTCCCCCTGCTGGGCCCATCACGCTGGGACTGAAGAAGCGGAGTTCACACGGGCGGGGGAGCTCCGCGCTTTGCCCCGCTCTGCCTTGCAGTTGGGGAAGCCTGGCTGGGCCTCTGCCCATCCTCAGGGCCTAGCTCTCTGGGCGGCGGCCTGCCCTGCCCTGTGCACTGGGGGAGGACCCTGCGGCGCTCGTCTCTGGAGGTGGGACTGTGCCTGCCTCCCTCAGCCGCCAGGCGGCCTGTCCGCTGCCGCGCGCGCTCTGCGGCCAGAGTTCCCTCCCAAGTGCTTTGTAACAGCTGTTTGTGCTCGTCTGGATGTATTGCTTGTCCTCTGAGAGCGCCTTTGCTTGGTGCTTTTTACTTATTTTTCTTTGCCTTTTACCCTTCGAGTAAGAGATTTATCATCACGCTTAATTCATGATGTGGCTGGGGGCGGTCCGAGGGTGCCTTTGCGACTTGCCTAAAGAGACTGAACAAGGCAGGACTGAACTCAGACCCGAATCCACGGCCCTTGCTGTTTACTCCCTGCGGCCTCTTGTGGAGCTGTGCTGGGCGCGGGGCAGGGGCTCCAGGCTTCACATCAGAGCTGGAGCTCAGAGCCCAGATGGCCCTGCGGGGAGGGCGGGGTGAGTGTGGGCAGGGAGCGGAGCGGGGAGAGGCAGGGAGGGGTTGCCCAGCGCCTCCTGGTTGGGTGCTGCCTGCTGGAGGAGGACCCACTCCTGCCTCTCAGGGGCATCTACATTCCCACCACTGCCTGCGTAGACATACCATGTTTGACAAAGATACATGGGCTGCTCTGTTATTTTAAGGTAGAATGAAGTCTTAACTTCTGTATATTGGACTTTTGGACTATTTTAACGAGAAAGAATCAGTTTTCATTCCAATCCCAAAGAAGGGCAATGCCAAAGAATGTTCAGATTACTGCACAATCGCACTCATTTCACATGCTGGCAAGATTATGCTCAGACTTCTCCAAGCTAGGCTTTAACAGTCCGTGAACCGAGAACTTTCGGATACACAAGCTGGATTTACAAACAGCAGAGGAACCAGAGATCAAATTGCCAACATCTGTTGGATCAGAGAAAAAGCAAGAGAATTCCAGAAAAACATCCGCTTCATTGACTATGCTAAAGCTTTTGACTGTGTGTGTCAAAACAAACTGGAAAATTCTTAAAAGAGAGGGGAACATCAGACCACCTTACCTGCCTCCTGAGAAGTCTGTGTGCAGGTCAAGAAGCAACAGTTACAACCAGACATGGAAGAACAGACTGGTTTAAAATCAGGAAAGGAATCTGTCAAGGCTGTATATTGTCACCCTGCTCATTTAACTGATATGCAGAGTACATCATGAAAAACACTGGGCTGGATGGAACACAAGCTGGAATCAAGATTGTCAGGAGAAATATCAATAACCTCAGATATGCAGATGACACCACCCTTATGGCAGAGAGCGAAGAAGAACTAAAGAGCCTCTTGATGAAGATGAAAGAGGAGAGTGAAAAAGCTGGCTTAAAACCCAGCATTCAGAAAACCAAGATCACGGCCTCTGGTCCCTTCACTTCACGGCAAACAGACGGGGAAACAGTGAGAACAGCGAGAGACTTCCTTTCTGGGCTCCAGAATCACTGCGGTTGGTGACCGCAGCCGTGACGTTAAAAGACGCTTGATCCTTGGAAGAAAGTCATGACCAACCTAGCCAGCATATCAAAAAGCCAGAGGCATTACTTTACCAGCAAAGGTCTGTGTAGTCAAAGCTGTGGTTTTTCCAGTAGTCATGTATGGGGATGTGAGAGCTGGAACATAAAGAAGGCTGAGCGTCAAAGAATTGATGCTTTTGAACTGTGGTGCTGGAGAAGACTCTTGAGAGTCCCTTGGACTCCAAGGAGATCGAACCAGTCAATCCTAAAGGAAATCAGTCCTGAATATTCGTTAGAAGGACTGATGCTGAAGCTGAAACTCCAATACTTTGGCCACCTGATGCGAAGAGCTGACTCATTTGAAAACACCCTGATGCTGGGAAAGATTGAGGGCAGGAGGAGAAGGGGACGACAGAGGATGAGATGGCTGGATGGCATCACCGACTCAATGGACATGGGTTTGAGCAAGCTCCAGGAGATGGCGTGAAGGACAGGAAAGCCTGGAGTGCTGCAGTCCATGGGGTTGCAGAGAGTCAGACACGACTGAGTGACTGAACAATGTGGAAGAGTTAGCCTTTGTTTAATGTGTATTATTAAAGCTTAGTTATTACTTACCCATAGAAGTCATTCGTCCTGCAGCGCCCTGCTGTGGGACCCACCTCTCTGGTTAGAGGCAGCGCGCTCTGCTCTATGAACGCGGTGACTTTCGGGGGCTCTGGGTCCGCGCCTGCTAATGCCTGCCATGTTTTGCAGCTGAAGCATATCCCGCCCTATGGATTTCTCTACCACCAACAGCTGCAGTCTCTCTTCAGACAGTGTGGCCAAGTCAAGTCCATTGTGTTTGACGGGGCAAAGTAAGTGCTCTGCTTTTATAACCTACTGCAATGACGAAAGCGCCGCGAGAGCTTCCTCTTTACAGGGGCTGGTTCTTGAAACAGCGTGTGGGAGAGTGGGTCATCAGAGGGCTGCTGTGGACTGCTCTCGAAGCGTAGCTGGGGTTCATGGAGTTGTCAGGAGCAGCGTGTCCCCTCAGCCGAGTTCCTCCTAAAGGAGCCGAGCGGTGTGGCCCCGGGTCTGACGCCCGGGGTGTGCAGTAGTGTGAGGGGGTGCGCTGCACTGGGCTGTGTCTGGCTGAGATTTCACAGGTGGGCCGGCCGCCAGAGATGCCCCCAGGAGACTTTGTCTGCTTCAGTCATTTAGAACCTGGGGGACAAGGAGCGAGGAGCCTCCGAGGGGAGGGAGCGGGAGGAGGCTGGCAGGCAGGTGGGGGCGTCGCGGGCTCGGCTTGCTCCACCTCTTGAGTTGGGAACACTCAGGGAAGAGCAGAATCATGGAATCGCGGTCTAGAGTCTTTGAAAGAAATGATCTGTAAGGAGAGACCTGGGTGCCTTCTAAAGACAGCTGGTGGGAGTGGAATGGACGTGGGTGAAGGGAGCCCAGGGCAGGCAGGGGTCAATGGAGGGGGCAGAAAGGGAGCTCAGGCGGGACAGTGCCATGGAGAGGGGCTGCAGGGAGGCTGGGGGTGGACGGGACGTGGAGCGGGCCACTCTTATCAGCTCAGGGCCCCGGCTTCCCCAGGCTCGCGCTCTCCGGGACAGCACTTGGAGGGTCACAAGTCTGTTTCTGAGTGTGATGCTTGACCTGGGCGCTTTGACATTCATTCACCAACAAATGTGAAGAGAGGGTTTTCCCCTTTATTCCAGGGTGTGCCTGGCAGGCACCCATGCTGCATGTTTGATTCTTACCCTCAGGAGGCGGGGTGGGCTAGCAGGACACTGGAGGGGGGCAGGGGGGTGTGTCTTAGCATCACGTGATAAACCAGATGTTTGTGGGGGACCAGAAAGGTCACTGAGCTGCTCAGCTGTGTGGTTCTCTCTCTGCATTTTATCCTACAATAAAAAAGAAAAAGCCCAGACCTATCACTTTGTTCTAATGATGACAATTGAGATTGCTTAGCTGAACATTCCTGTTGAAGTTGGTCTTTGTTTCACATTACACTGCATGATACCATGAGGACGATCCTCGGCTTTGATTCGATGGTGCGTCAGTGTGATGTTTATTGCTTTTAAGTGAGTAGTTTCCTCTTGAATACATCTTCTTGATTAACCCTGTGATGAGAAGTTAGTTACTGGTAGTTTTGAGGAGATGTGTAGCTGAAAATCTCTATCTAAACCTTGAGAGAAATTAACATACACTTAACATACACTTCTGTTTGAGAGAAATTAACATACACTTCTGTTTCAGACGCCTCCTAAGCTTATTTTTTATATGTATTTGTGGAGCAGAGCCTTTGTGGAGTTTTCACGCAATCCAACAGAGAGGTTTAGAACACTCCCCGCCGTGTACATGGCCATCAAGATGTCTCAGCTCAAAGTGTCCCTGGAGCTCAGTGTTCACTCCGCAGAGGAGATTGAGGCGAAGGTCCAAGGAGGGGCCGTCTCCAAGCTCCGGAACACGCGGTAGGCTCGGGAGGCCGGTGGGCACGACTCCCCTCCTGGCTGCGTGTCCCCAGTGCCGCGTTTGAGCGGCTGTCTCACTGTGCTTGAGGGCGCACTGCCAGCTCCGGCCTGGGGGCTGCTCTGCGGGCCGGCACGCGGCCCTGGACCTCTGAGCCTCGGCGTTTGCATCTGTGCGACAGCTCTGGCGCCTGTTGTCAGGGCTGTCGGGGGGGTGGGCGGAATCACTGTGCCACCTTCAGTTTAAGCCGAGGGGCCCGAGCCTGGTGTCAGCCCCCTTCTTCCTCCTTCCCATCGCTCCTTTTCTCAAGCACAAGAGGGTCTTCGTTGTTCTTAGCGGAGCTGACACGGGCTCGGGCCGCCCCTCCTGGTGGGCAGGGCAGAGGGTCTGCGCCGCCCAGGGTGCGGCCGTGCAGGCGGCAGCTCTGCACCCCTTGGGCCGACCTGAACGCCCTCGGCGCCCTTGACGGAGGGCCGCTTTCGGGGCTGTCCCCAGAGAGCTGCGGTCCTGTGTCTTTTCTCTTGGTCATCGTCTGAGCCCCCGAGGCGTCCGACCGGAAGTCGAGGGGCGGGGAGGGAGGGAAGTGTGGCGCCCGAGTGTGGCTGGTGTGGGATGGCCTGACTCCATCAGGGCGGCAGCTGGATGTGCCCAGTCTGGGGCCATGTGAATGCACCCATCCTGCTGCCTGACTGCCTGGGCCACACGTACTTAACACACGGTCTGTGGACTGGGAAGAGAGGTGGGTTAGGATCTCTCATCCTTCCTCTTCATTTAAGAATAAGATGCCTGGAAAAAGGAAGCTGTCATCAGACTCTAGTTTTGTCTCCTTGCATCGTGGTGTTCGCTGTGTGACCGCTTTAAGGGCCGATGGTGACTTTGGGTCTGAACCACGCGTGTGTTTTCTAGTGACATGACACAGGCGTGGATTTGTGGTTTTCTAAAGGTCAAGGGTCACTCACCTCCGAACCCGCAAGTCAGGAGACCTTGCAGTTCTCAGAGTTAGCACTTACATCCTGGAAGGCAGAAATTCTGGGACAGTCCTGAGCGTTAGCATATGTTTGCAGAGGGTAGTGTGTGACTGTGGGGCACACACCCTGCCTGCCCCAGGGCAGCCCAGGACACCGGCAGAGTCTGTGTGAGGTGAGATGCGATTCGTCATCCTGTCTGTATTTTATTAAAACCTTGTAGTATCTGTGGACTAGTTCTAGCAGTAACTTCATTATGTAAACATGCATGTGTTCTTTGTAACACCTCTGTTGCCTTGTAAGATGAGTGGTGTCTTAACAGGGTGAACGTGGACTTCCAGAAGCAGACAGTTGATCCTGTGCAAGTCTCCTTTAACACGCTGGACAAATCGCGGACCATCACAGACCTGCTGCTAACGATTGAAGTCACAGAGGTGAGAGCAGTGTGGCCCAGGCGTCAGAGCTCTCCGTCCTCTTTGTCCAGAGCCGCCTCGCTGAGCACGCGGGACAGTGGGCGTGGGCACGCACCCGCACGCAGCCTGTGCGCCTCGGTCGCCCACACTGGACCCGCGTCCTCGGGTAACTTGCGGTCGGCCCTCTGTGTCCATGGCTCCTCTCACCCTCACATTTGACCAGCCATGGACCGTGTGGTCCTTCCTGTATCTCAGCTATGGAAAAACCTCTCTGTGAAGGACCCTCACGGATCACGCTAGCATCATTTAAAGGGCATCGTCAAGTCACCTGGAGTCAGTCTGGGTGAGCTCGAGTTACTCTCACTCATTGAATTGAAATGTGGTTGTGACACAAAATGAAACACAAATATTCATCCTAGAATCAAAGTTTAGTTTTTAAAATGTTAGTACATTTGAAATACTGAAAAACACCAGTTTTAGCAATAAGGTACGATAAGGTATGTAAAATGTTACTGGCTCAGTGCTGTTTGCCAGTGTAATTCAGCTTGTATCAGCAAAGCTAGCATCGGCAGCATTATTTGTTGGAGTGTAGTTTTTGCTTCTTCAAAATAAAATTTCAGTTAAATTGCCCCGGGCTTCCTGGCAAACGCGCGGTCCCCTTCCCTGGGAGACTCCCCTCAGCAGCCTGGCCTCCCGCCGGCTGGAGGGCTGCAGGGGTGTGGCCAGGGCCCTGTGGTGGCGGCAGCAGGCGAGGCTGTCCGCACCCCGCCCCACACTGCTCCGGGCGCCGCGCGTTCGCCCAGACAGCCAGTGGGGGCTCTGTGGGCTTGGCGGACCCTGGGGGCTGGCCAGGGTGGCACAGCCCTGATCTCATGTGGCCCCAGAGCCCGCATTGCTGGCGTGTGTCACAGCCCCTCGCCTCACTTGACCGGAACCCGCCTTTTCTCATAAGCAGTGACTCAGAGCCTGGAGAACCTGGGGGCAGGGAATGTAGCTGGTGACCTGCATGGGGGTGGGGTGGGGTGGGCGGCGCGGCAGGCCTGCAGCGGGCGTGCCTGTCCCTCTAGACAGAGACCCTCTCCAGGGTTCGTCTCCTCCTCCCCTCTAGGTGGTCGAGGCGGGACACTTCTGGGGGTACAGGACCGATGAGAAGAACTGGGAGTTTCTGAAGAGGCTGACTGCCGAGATAAACCGCCTCACGCTGGTGCCCCTGCCGGTCCACCCCCACCCAGACCTGGTCTGCCTGGCTCCCTTTGCCGACAATGATAAGGAAAGCTACTTCAGAGCACAGATCCTCTATGTTTCTGGAAATTCTGCCGAGGTATGTTTTTCTGTAATAAATCTCTCAATGGGAAATGAGGCAGACTCACAGCAGTTGACAGAAAGCCTTCTGTCTTTTCAAGTGGAAGGTAAATATAAAATGGTTACAATTAGAGAAGTGGTCCAGTCGGAACATCCCTTGCCTCAGTGACCTGAGGATTCGCCCCGTCCCTTTGAGTCCCGAGGAGCAGGGCGGGCTGGGGTGGCCGAGTCCGCGTTACTGGCCGGGCCCGCACTGACGCACACCCCGCCTCCTCCAGGTGTTCTTCGTGGACTACGGGAACAGAGCACGCGTGGCGCTGGGCGTCCTCATGGAGATCCCTTGCCAGTTTCTTGAGCTCCCCTTCCAGGTGAGGGGGACACGCCTGTGTCCTGAGTGTGTGAAGCCAGAGGGGTCTTGGAGGTCAGGGCTCGCCCCTCAGCTTGCAGATGGGCCAAGACCCAGAGCAGGAAGACACTCATTTTCTTGTACTCTCCAAGTCTGGTTTCTGCTTTTTCCCCAAAATATATTGCTGTAGATGTTTTTGCTAATAGTGCTTCTGGAGCAAGCTAAAGTACATGGAGGGTTTCAAACTTATTGACGTTTCTAATGCTTTCCCGCCTGTGCTTTGTAAAAGTCATTCGAAGCTTTTTTGTCATCGACTAGCGAAACCACGTGGTTTTACCTGTGATGTCCTTGGTCACCCTGACATGCTTCCAGTAGGATCTGTGGCGGTCCCTGGTGCAGACCCTGCCCAGGTCTACTTTGAGTGGCGTCTGGGCTGAGCGTCCGGCCCTGCCCTCTGTCCTGCAGGCCCTGGAGTTCAAGATCTGCAAGATGCGCCCGTCGGCACAGTGTCTGGTGTGCGGCGAGCGCTGGAGCGGCGGGGCCAGCCGGCGCTTCTCCTCCCTGGTCAGCGGCCGCACCCTGCTGGTGAAGGTCTTCTCCGTGGTGCACAGCGTCCTGCACGTGGACGCCTACCTCCCCTCGGGGCTGCAGGGCACGGTCAGCGTGCGGGGCATCCTCATTGGGCAGGGCTACGCCGAGCCGGCCGAGGAGCCCTACGAGTCCAAGGTGCGTGCTGCCTGTGGCTGGAGCACGTGTGCGCGCACCCGTGGGCGGGGTGCGGAGCGAGGCACAGGGGGCCCTTGCCTGCTCTCAGGATCTCGGGGTGCAGAGCCGGACAGCGATCGGTGTGTTGAGATCTGTGGTTCCTTCCTAAACGTCTTCTGGTTTCTTTGAGACCAAATCATGATGGTCAGGTGATTTGGTGGCCAGGTACTGTTCTTGTTGGTTTCCAGTTATGAAGCTGTCTTTTTTCTTTTTTCTTCTTGGAACGAAAGTTAGATGTGAAAATGTTCTCTTTTTGGGGAGTTTTTTTGGGGGGGGGGGAGTTTTTAAAAAATTGATTCCAAGATTTATGTCCCTAATGAATTTTATAATTCCTTTATAAAATATTTGTTTCAAGTGTTTGAAACATTTCAAAATGTCTTTCAACTTTCTATTTCAAAACCATTTCTGAAGCTGCCTTTCTTGACCTGGAAGTTTGAGATGTCACTTTGAAGCTCATGTTGAAGGTGGTTCCTTCTACCTCATCTGCTGGGGATGAGGTACTGGGTTGGGCAGGGGGCGAACCAGCAGGAAAGCGTCACCATAGAGCCGGCTGGGTTTGTGTTTCCACTTGAGAAAACGCACCAGGGGTCCTGGTCACAGCCCCAGGGTGAAGCTGACATTTTGTGTACAAAAACCCTGTCACTCTTCAATTCTCTGATGGCTGAAAGCTTCCCTTGTGGCTCAGCTGGTAAAGAATCTGCCTGCAATGTGGGAGACCTGGGTTCAATCCCTGGGTCCCTGGGTTGGGAAGATCTCCTGGAGAAGGGAAAAGCTACCCACTCCAGTGTTCTGGCCTGGAGAACTCCATGGACTGTATACGTCCAGGGTTACAAAGTGTCAGACACAACTGAGCAACTTTCACTTTGACTGAAAGGTAGTAAAGGCTAATGAACTGAGTCGTTAGTGAGTTCTGACTTCTTTTGTTTGAATCGATAAATTATCTTTTGACATCTTAATGATCTAAAGGTCACCTAATGATAAGGTCATGCCTATGAAATGCTTTGATTAGTTTGGAATAAAATTTCTTAATACTGGTTTTCCTTTCAGCAAAATGAATTTTTCTTATTTTGTTTAGCAAAGCCACGAAGTTCTCAAGGGTCTCTTTTCCAAATCAGTAGAAAACCTGACAGACATGTCCATGGTATCTCCTGGGAAAGAAGACGAAAAGTACCTGATGCGGATTTTGTTAGAGAGCTTTTCTTCCAATAAGCTGGGTGACCCGAACTGCAAGGTAACTTGTAGGAGTAGAATTCTAAAGTGCGGTTAAGAGCTTTGAATACTCTACAGCTGTGAGCTGTGTTGTAGCTGGAAGTCAGGTGGTTTCTGTTGTTGGTTTTTAGTGCTGTGACTTGTCTCACTGTGGAGCCTGTGCTAATATGAGGAAAACCTAGAGTTTAGTGTAGAGATGGGCTTTTGACCAGTTCTTTTTTTTTTTTTTTTGAGTGGTTCTTTTTTAAGCCAACCTTTCCAAAGGCGACACCATATGAAAAAAATTAACACAGCCTGAAAGCTGAGGATTATGTTTGTTATATTTGGCGGACTTTCTGAGGACTCAAGCTCGGGAGGCAGCCTCTGAGACAGTTCCGAGGAGGCAGGATAGATGGGAGCTTCGCAACAAAGCCAGGCAGTTGAGTGGCAGGCTGCATTTTCAGTCACAGTGAGCAGGGCTTGCTTGTCAGAGGGAGGGGAGCAGGGCTGTGGGCTTCAGAGAACCAGCGTCAGGGCTTAGCTTCGTCCCACGGAGGCGTTTGGTGCGGAGGGTTGGCTGGGGCGTGCACCCTCGCCCCGGTCAGGGACTCTGCTTTC